>CM038681.1:525498165-525745971 GCA_021605205.1 Aegilops longissima | reverse complement strand
GGGTCTAGGCCTTGCATTGCCAAACTTAGCCACACATTTTGCCAAGCTTGCCTAAAGTTTTCAAAATGAGAAGGAGGTACACTTGCGCCTGGCTGTCGCGGTGCGCACCGCACCCTCACAGTCGCTCCTGCGCCCATGATGTCGCACCGCACCCTCACACGGTTGCTCCGCGCGCAAACCCAACCAAGGAACGCACCCTCAACGACACGTGTTGTGCATGTGAACAAACCAAACTCAGCCATCCTATCGCTGACACATAATTTTCGTTCATAGAGTATGTTTATCCAACGCATGTTGGGGAGTATCCGTCACGGCCCGTGCGGTGGTCATTGGGGAAGAAGAAGAGGTGAGGAAGAAGGAAGGAAGGGTTAGGAGGCGTGGGATATTCATCCAACCGCCTGAAATGGTAGATGACCCAAGTCGAGCGACTTGCATAACAAATAGTATGTTTTACACAACAAAAGATCCATAAAAAACAACATAAAGAAAAACTATCATTTGCTCGCGGAAAGAGGCGGCCTCGTCGTCTTTGGCTGTCGGCCTTGAACCAGCCGTCGCTGCCGGCGTGTGTCTCCGCACCGTGGTTGTCCTCGGCCTCCGCTACTCGTTCAAGCGGAGCATCTGGGCGCTTCTGCACGGACGAGAGCACATCCAGTTCAAGTCGAGGGCGTCTAGTTCCGCGTGCAGGAGGGCCTCGATGGCAGCGGCATCCACGCGCTCCGCGTCGAGTCGAGCCTCCGCCGCCCGGTTCAAGTCCAGGACTTCCGGTTCCGCCTGTAGGAGGGCGTCGATGAGAGCGGCATCCGCGCGCTCTGCGTCGAGTCGAGCCTCTGCCGCCCGGTTCATGTCCAGGACGTCCGGTTCCGCCTGCAGGAGGGCCTCGATGGCAGCGGCATCCGCGCGCTCCGCCTCAAGTTGAGCCTCCGCCGCCCGGTTCACATCCACGACATCCGGTTCCGCCTGCAGGAGAGCCTCGATGGCAGCGGCATGCGCGCGCTCCGCGTCAAGTTGAGCCTCTGCCTCCCGGTCCTCCTTTAGTGTCGCCATGTTGAACCGCTGGTCCGCTTTGCACCATGGGGACTCGGACGCCGGCGCGAAGTCGGCGTCCATCGTCTCATACCCATCGGGGCCTTCTGCGCGCGACCTCCGCGATGAACATTGGATCGGCTTCCTCCTCCTCGTAGCTTGGCTCTAGAGAACTTCGGGATTGGCCCGCCACAAAGCGAGCTTGGGAGCGGTGCAGTGGCACCGACCGCCGCCGCGATTTCTGCGGCGCTCGGCATCGACATCTTGTAGTAAGTGATCTTGCGGCGCACCATGGCTTTCCGGCAAACTAGGGGCGCTTGATGCGGGCTAGGGGATCGAAAGGTGGGGAATGGGCTGGAGATTTGGTGTGGTTTTAGGGCGTGGCTGGCGTGGGCGGCAAAGAAGGTTACGGTGTGAATAGTGGTTCCGTGACGACCGGTCAATCGGTTTTGACTCATACATCGCTCTTGTCGCGTTAGCGTTGCAGCCCGCACGCTGGACCCTCCGTCGCTCACCGAATGGAGCAGCGCTTCGTCTTGCGTTTTCGCTCGCTTGTGGGACCGCGAGCTGAGAAAACCGGCGTCCCTCCCCTCCCCGCCTGCGTCATTTATTATACCACCACTCCCTCCGTTTTATGCGGAGTAAATAAAACAAAGGGAGTATACTACGGATGAGGATCCTCGACGCGTGGCGAACCCATTGAGTAAGCGACATGCGGGGCCTAGCAAGCATGGGGTCCGCCAATAAGTGACCGAAAGGAGGGTAAGGCGAGGATACCTACGTCAGAGGATCCACTTCCACTATACTACTTTGACCAAATGTTAGAGTAATAATATATGACATGCAACTTACACAAATGTTAGAGTAATAATATATGACATGCAACTTACACAAAGCATACAGGGTCTAATGAGTTTTTCGAGGCTAACTTTGACCAAATGTTAGAGTAATAATATATGACATGCAACTTACACAAAGCATATGGTCAATTTCGTATGTGAAAGGAGTTTCCAATGATATAATTTTCACATTATACATCTCATGTACTCCCTCCGTCTAGGTGTGTAAGTCATCTTATGAAAACCAAATAATCCCAAAACACGTAGGAGCGGTGCATTAACTTCTACCTCGTTTCTTGTTTCTTGACATATGAACCAATAAGAGATGAGGGTGTGCATGCTTTTAATGACCTGAGACTATCAAACATGACATGCGGTGGTTAGTTTATTGCATGCAATACTATTAATTAGCAAATAAACATTAATGTCTCTTGTTTTCCCTCCTCCTTGGTCACGGTGCACAGCCTAAGATGACTTACTCACCTATGTGAAAGGAGTACTATTAATCTTGTCAATAGTCAAATTGGAAACCATCTAGAGTACAAATCTAGGAGTGCGTCTTTAATCTAACAATATTGATTGGGCGTTGTTGAATGTTGATACCTTTTTTATCATAGTAGAGATACTTTGACTACACATAAAACTTATATATGTAAAGTAGAAAGGATAGGAGGGAGTATATTATGCGTTCAAAAGCGAAACAAACATTGAATACCCTTTATATATGATTTGCGGATGCTATGATCACGGTTCAAAATTTGAATCCGCCTTAGGTATCACGTGCCCCACTCGTTCCCTCTCGATTTCATCTCGGGTCCGGAGATCTATTGAAAGAGGACTAGGGTGGGTACATGCGAATGATACTCGGCGGAATGTTCAAATGAGGCATGCGGAGGATGGACTCGATGGAGGCGACATGATCGATGGAGAAGAGGGTTGAGAGGAATGAGAAATAAGCAAATGACACATGATTACATTTGAACGGCTCAAATAAACAATAAGTTGTCTCGCTTGGCCTACATAGTGAAAGGCCTAATGCGCAACGCGTAGCACTGACGCTCGAATATGGCCGGGAAAACAGGGAAACCGACATAGCGCAGACTAGTCCAATGGAGGAGCTGGCCCACGACCTCCTCGCCACCGACAACCGTTCATGTGGGTCGTTGGGGCCAACAACGGGGCGCAGCTCCAGCACCACCTCTGGACACGGCGACCGCGGTGAGAGACACGCTCATATCGTCGATAGACACGGTCGGTTTCAGTGTGCCGAGGGTGGCGTTAGTGCTGTGGCACGACCAACGGTATGTTTGGTTTGTGCCCAAGGTTGCCCCATCAAAGCATTGGGTAGCCAAAATTTTGGTTGAGGTATTGGTTGCCCATGATTTGGCCGACATTGGCAAGAAAAATAAACTAGAGTTGGATAGAGTTCATTGGCATGCCAAAGAAATGGCAACCATCCAAACAAAGACTAATCTTTGGGTCATGACCAAAATTTTGGTAAGGTGCACTTTGGCTACAATCCAAACACACCCCAACACCCGGCTCGTCAAGGATGCACGGGGCGCCGCGACACGTCCGCGGAGTGGTGTAGCATGGCCAACTGCATCCTCTGGACCTGAGACCATGCCGGGTCGTCTTGCTTTTTCAATGACATGCGGGGATCGCATTTGAGCAAAGGGCATCTCCAACGTTGCCACGACCGCGGTGACTACCCCAGCACACCAAAGCCCTCGTCCCTCGCGCCATCGCGCGGTGCGTTCCAGCCGGCGCCAGCTGCCCGCATTCATGTCGTCCATTCGTATGTAAATCGTTAAGAGGCTCGGTGCCGAGGAACCAACTCCGGCGACTTAATGGCGCACCCGGACGCTTGGCCTCACCGAATGCGCTACTTAAAGCGGCAACGCCCAGCTAACCTCCACACCATAGCGCGCCGTCCTCCTACCGGCACCACATCCGCCATGACCGCAAGTCACGAGCGCTCTGCGGGAGAGCTTGTCTTCGGGATGAAGCTCGAGTCGCCGCCCTCGCTCAAGTCGCCTCTCGCGATGCAATAGCGGCGTGGCCGAGCGCAGACGCGACCGCTGGCGGTGGCCGCTGGCGGCGCCGACGACGGAGCACCGTCACCACGCGTCCTACTTGCCGCCGTCAACGTCCGGCACCGCCGAGGTCGGGACTCCTCCGAGGATGAGTAGGGCATGGGGGCGGCATGGCATGGTGTGCCAACTGGCGGTCCGTATCCGTGTTCTACTCTTCCTCGCCGGAGACCGCACCTTCACTTCACGGGTCTTGAACCCGCCCCGTACATAGAGATCGCAGATGGAGGGCGTCGGTCGCCGCCGTAGAATAGGTTTAGGGTCGGGTTTCTTTTATTTTCTGTCCTATAAAAGTTGAAATGTAATGAAAATCTGCCGTGTTTGCATTAATCTCGGCGGTGTATATGAACTTTCACAATAATATACATATTGTAGGAGTACTAGCAAGATGCCCGTGCGTTGCGGAAGATCAAGATCTTGTGGGAGAAAAGGATGAGCGAGGAAAGCCTTATCTGCAAATGTGGAGAGGAGTCGGTAAATTGTCATAGTTTCCTTCCTATCCGTTAGATATAGATCGGACGGCCTATATTGCAGGATGACATGCACACCATCATCACCAACTCTGCTTTTTATTGAACCGAGACAAATCTAAAAACCCAACTAAGCCAACCTCCCAGCATATCGCGGGGAAAAGACCCGCCGTGCCGTTTTAGTCGGGATTACGGATTACTAGTAGTAGTATCGATGGATCGCGAAGCAACATTTTTTTGAGGGGAAGCACCTAGTTTAAAAGGAAAAAGGTGGTACACTCACAGCACTCTGTCGCGGTCGCATTGCACCACACACACGTTCGGTCCTGCACACGGCTCACGCAAGCGGAATGCGCTTGACTTGCCTCTTCAGCGACACGTGGGACTGCACTTGGAGAAACCGACCATCGCCAAACTCCCCGCCCACCGCGAAAAATCCTCCCCCACACACACACAAAAATTCCCCCAAATTGATTCAACGCCCTTGACCAAATATTCCCCAACCCCCCCTCCCCGTCCCCCTCCACTCCATTCGCTCTGCCAAAGCCGCCCTCCCGCCCGGCCCGATCGTCGGCGCTGCGGTTCATCGAGGGGCCTGCAGCGATCCTCTCGCTCCCACATGCGCTCTCGTGACTGCCGTCCTCTAGCAGCGCCGCCACCTCGCTACGTTCTTGTGGGCGCGCGGTCAGCACCCCGCCACCGCTAGTGATGTTCGTGTGGAGACGCCGGCGGTCAGCTTCTCCCACGTGCAGCATTCTAGGCGAGGCCCGTTCATGTCGGTGTAGCGCTGAATGTTAGCTGATAGACGCCGTTAATCTCCTTGTTTGCTCAAGTAGTTTCTTGTCAATATGCTCGCTTAAGAAGCTTCCTTGCCTGCTTCGCACTCAATCTGCTTAGCTGAGATGGCATGCCAAGGCCTATTAGTTGCTAAAATATCCTGCCATATATTTATTGTGACGTGGATTGCCATGGTCTAGTAGCCAATATGTTAGGTGAAATAGCTCTACACCGTTTTATACTCGATCTTTGTTGCTGCGATGGCCTTGATAGTTCGATGGCTGTGTGCTCGGCCTCATTGATTCTTTGAAACAGCCTGCCATAATTTAGCACTCAAATCTGTTTGCTGAATTAGCTTTACATATATTTAGTTACTTAGATCTGCTCGTCCAAATATCTTGCCATAGCTTTAGACATTGACCTAGGTTTTTTTTTCTGGACTTCATAAAAAAGCATATATGTTTTTCCTGTAATGTCTAGTAGAAGAACTAATTTGTATGTCTAACAGATGGACATGACTTGCATAACTTCTGCTCGAAGATTCTCCGCTGCATATGTCGAGGGGGTTGAAAACTTCATGAACTTTATTAGAGCTGAGTACGGTGGTCCGAAATCAGATGTGCTCTGCCCGTGTAGCAGTTGTATGAATTCAGTTATAAGACCCCAATCAACTGTGCAAAATCATCTACACTTGTATGGGATGTCGGTCACATATACTAGGTGGGTTCATCATGGTGAAGCTGTGAACGTCAATGTTATTGACTACGTGGAAGCAGCAGATCACCATCTTGATCTGCGCCTGATGCTCGGTGGAAGAGGAGGAGGAGGTGGTGGTGGCGGAGCCATGAGTTTGACCAACATTGAAACAATGCTACGAAATGCTCGTGCATTCCGTGAACTTTCACCGCGAGAAGAAAAGCGGTGGGCCCGCATGTTGGAACAATGCAACGTTCTTTGTCACCCCGGAAATAAGCTGTCGGTATTCTCAGCTATGGTCACCTTTCTTGGTGAAGACATCTGAGCGGATGACCAACAAATCATTTGATGCGATGTTGGCTGCTTTACGCAAATCTTTCCCGAGATCGTCTAAGCTGCCACACACCTACAATAAAATGAAGAATTTCCTTCATGCAGTTGGAATTGGATATGATATGATCCATGTTTGTAAGAATAATTGTGTTACATTAGGAAGGATTATGCCAACAAGTGAATGCCCAAATGCAAATCATCAAGATGGAAAGATGGCGATCTGTGAAGAGGTTCCTCATAATGTTCTAAGACATTTTCCAATTACACCAAGATTGCAGAGGTTGTTTCATGATGTTTGAAACAAGAGAGGATGTCTTGTGGCATTCTAGGAACCAGAGTGAGAGATCAAAATGTAATGAGCCATCCATCTCATGGTAGTGAGTGGAAAAGCTTCAATGATAAACACAAAGAGTTTTCTGCTGACCGAGAAACATTAGACTTGGCTTAGCTTCGGATGGATTTAACCCATTTGGCCACAGGCGCCACATATAGCATGTGGCGGTGCTTGTTATCCTTACAACATGCCTCCAAATGTCTGCACCAAAGAATCAAACTACATGATGGCCTTGCTCATCTCAGGTCCAAAAAGTCCTGGAAAGGATTTTGATTTGTTCATGGAGCCTCTTGTGGAGGAACTTCAACAGCTATGGAAGGGTGTTCTCACTCGAGACCTATATAGCAGCCCACCAGCTGATTTCTTTCTGCGTGCTGTTGTAATTTGGTGCATCCATGATTATCCGGCTTTGGGCACTATGTTAGGGCGAACGACACATGGTTACATGCATGTGTTCGCTGTGACAGGAATCTGCTGTCATACGCAATACTTAGCAAGATCTGTTACATTGGACACCGTCGTTTCCTTGCCAAGGACAAGCCGCATCCTAGAAAATACCGAAGACATGTGTTCAATGCAAAGCATGAAAACCGTGATGTACCAAAGAGGCTCACCGCCGATGAGTTGCAAGTGGAATTAGAGAAGGTCATGCATATTACACCAGGAAACCATCCTGGTAATGGTAGCTGGAAAAGGAAGCATGGCACGGTAGAAGAGAGATTACTGTTTACCCGCAGGTCCACTTTGTGGGACTTGGAGTATTGGAAAGATTTGGATATGCGGCATAATCTTGATGTGATGCACATCGAGAAAAATATATGTGACAGCATTATTGGCACACTTCTTAACATTGAAGGCAAGGCGAAAGATACCTTAAAATCTAGGATTGATTTGACACACAGGTATCGAAAAGGATTTGCGGTGCAAGATGAAGGTAAACCACGGGATATGGCACCAGGTGTATGCGTCTTGGACAAGGTAAAAAGAAAGAATTCTGCGAGGTCTGTCACGTGTGAGATTCCCACATGGATTTGCTTCCAACCACGAAAGGAGAGTCGGTCAGATGGAAACAAGGTACAAGGGTTGAAAACTCATGACTGCCACGTCCTACTTCAAAGGGTTTTACTGTTATCCTTAGAGGATTGGGCCATACGACTTATCTGAGCGATTGCAGAGTTGGGACAATTCTTGAGGAACTCTGCGGTAGAAATATCGGATAGATGCTTTGGGCGTCTTAGAGACAAGATACCAACTATCCTATCGACCTTGAGAAGATATATCCTCCGACCTTCTTTGATGTGATGGTGCATTTGGCTGTTCATCTACGATGAGGCACTACTTAGAGGTCGATGACAGTATGGCTGGATGTACCCTATTGAAAGGCGGCTAGGCACTTTCAAGGGCTATGTTAGGAACAGAGCTAGACCGAGGGTTCCATTGCGAGAGGCCTACATTGCTACTGAAGCATTGACATTCTGCTCAAAATACATTGAAACGGTGATCAACTTAGCAAAGAGGTGGGTGAAGACAATCCGGGCTCAATGTTTTCGATTATTACATTCGAGTTACGAGGAAGAGTCGACAAGAGGACAAACCTAAAGATTTGGACAAAATGGTTTGGTATGTGTTGAATAACTGTCACGAGATACTACCTTATATCAAGTAAGTGCGATACTACAGCTTATACATCGTAATCTACTAAACTTGCAGCACATTCTTATATATTTAGATGTTTGACGCGATCACTATGTTGTGCAGCATCTACAAAGAGGAGTTCTTGCCGCAAAATCCAAGAAACATTGACAAACTGGTTATGGCAGGATTTGCGAAATGGTTCAAGAACCATGTAAGCTTTTGAAGTGCAATTGTCGGTTTTTTAATATATTGAGTACATAAGATGATCAGCTTGTCTATTTTCTAACCATAGGTTAAGAAGATGCGGGAGGATGGGCAAGCGAGTTGATGATGCCCTTTACTCACTAGCAATGGGTCACGATACTCGGGTAAGACATTATGAATCTTGCGTTGTTGGAGATGTGCGCTACAACACCCTTATGCGAGACGAAGGCGGGAAGACACAAAACAGTGCCATCATGAGCACGGATCGTATGACAAAGAGAAAACTGAAATGTATGCTAACATAACAGACATTGTTCGATTGCATTATATCTCGATTTCGAGGATCATCCGTGTGTGGTTACATTGTCTTTGTCGTTGGTATAACCTGTTTTCGAGATCGCAAAACCCAGAGTGATGATTATTTCAAATCCATCAATGTCAAGGCGGCGTACCGGACCAACGAGCCTTTTATTTTGGCAAATCAAGCAACACAGATATTTTTCTTGGAAGACACATTTGCACGTAGCGATGATGGAGAGTATTGCAAAGGTTTGACGGAGGAATTCGTTTAATGAAGTTGCACAACAAGATGATGCTTACTTCGCTCCTGATGTACAAGATAACACAGATGTTCCTAATATCTTTGAGAACCATCACGTCAATGGCGCCGCGAAAAGATTGCTGTCGTCTTGTGGACATACAAGAGTTGATCAAGAAGAAGCCAACGTTCGAGGGCGTTGAGGACAAAGAAGAAGATGACACCGTGGGGAATTACGATTCAGGCGATACACATGGCAAAGATGTTGGCGCTGCTGCTGCGGATGATGATTACATTGCTTTTGTCGTATTTGCTGTCGGAAGACGTTTTTATCTACTATGTGAAATTGTGTTTGCTATGACAAGCTGAAACCGATGAACATGTTGTTTAGTATTTTGCTTTGTGAGAACATCACTTGTTATGTATGCTGATTTGTGTTTGGTGATTGTATGACAACTAAAACATGATGACATTGTTGTTTAGTTGTACTCATATTTGGCTGTGAAACTTGAATTTGATGACATAGTTTGTTGTTGGACTGCAATTTGCTCGGCGTCTTGAATGAGAACAAAGCTGACCCGATAGGGCCTCTGCTATTTATTTATTTATATGAGCAAAGGGATACCCCTGATTTCCGTTAATAGAAATCATTAGATGTTCACAACACTACGCCCACCTGCTACAGGTTTCATTCATTACTAGTTTCAAAGAAAGTGCTCATGTCGTAGCCAATTGAATACATCACGAGTGCTACATACACTTTGCAAATAAAGAGACAATCATCCTCTGAGCACATCGATTTTGCCCATTATCTTCACAAGCTCTTTCATCTCCTCATTCTTTGTCAAGGCCGTTCAGCATTGTTGCTTGGCCATGATCGGAGGAACTGCATCTTTAACCTTCGCTCTGCATCTTCCTCTTCCGCCTTTCCTTGATTACTTGTCCAACACCCCAACCTGTTGGTATTGGGATTCCTCGGCTAACCAAATAATCAGCGTAGTTGCATTCCCCACATCAACAACTTCCCGAAATACAAATCACACGAATCTTCCCTTTTACGCACGAATCAAATTGGAAGATCATCAACCAAACTATTAAAAAATCAGCAACTGAAAGCAGCGAGAACAACACTTAAACATATTATTACCCCATGATTCGGCATTTGTAGAAGACTTCGGCCGGGGTTGCGGATTGTGGTTGAGGCGCGATGGATGACTCTGCGTGATTTGCAGCGGTGGCACCACACCAACGACAGCGGGTTGCGATGAGCAATCGGCTGTAGTGCGGCGTGTCTTGGCGGGGGTGTGATGAGACCCACAGCGATGGTGCGGGTGGCGACTTGGCGCATATCTGGTTGTTACTGCTTTGAAGAAGCGGTGGACGAGCAACCAGCGGACATAGTTCTTTGCGGCGAGCTTTTGATGCTAAGAAAAGTAAGTAGAGAAGAGGAGAAGCGAACATTGGATATGTTAGTTTCATTACTTGCAGAGTAGCATAGTACCATATATAGTCATAGTCTAGGTTTGGATTCGAACCAGCTACATGAGCACGTCTTTCTTTTTTCTAAAACTTCGCAGCGTCTCTTTCTTGGTACACTAGCTTGTTCATGCGCCTTCCCAAGTCTTTGATTTTCTTTCCCTTTTTTCTGAGGAAGGAAGGAGGACAAAATTGAGAGTTCCTCGGACTCGAACCCAAGACCTCTCGGTTGAAAACCAAGGGTGCTAGTCACTTATCTGGCGAACACTCCCTGTGAGGAGGACAGCAGACGAACGCATTTTCCTCGCAGTTTTCTTCCTATATATAAAAAAGTATGCTACTTGGTGTCCGCTTAGTCAAAAAACGATTGTGCCAACCTTGACCGTTCGATTGACATTCAACGTCTGTCGCATTTCTTCAGTCTCTTCTTCCTCGAGCCGCTAAAGCCAAACCAGCACCGGCGGGACCGCCTGCTCCCGCCTCCCACGGCTGGTTGTGATCTTCCCCGGCTCCTGTTCGTTCCGTCCCGAGGCCTCACCATCGTCCCTCGCCTTGGTTCGCTTCGCCACAAGCCCCGCCCTCGATGTTGTCAACATGGTCAACAACCGAGAGGAATAAGGAGATGACTGTACATGGTGAGGATGACGGTAGGGACCCAACGGCAGCTGCAGATAATTTTGTTTTTCGGGACGGAGAAGGGTATCAAGCTGGGTTGTGCGGGACCGTGGCCCGTCTAGCCCAGGCTTTTATTTCATATGTTTAGCACATGACCAGCCGAGTTTGTTTTTCCTTTACGAAAATGGCTAGCCAGCTATTTTGTTTTTTGCGAATAACCAACATAGGCCTACTTGCTTTTCTACGCCCTGCTGAGCCAAAAATCTTTCAAGACGAGGAGGGATGCATTTTGCCCAGAAAATGGGCTATAAGTAATAATAAATGGGCTATAAGTAATAATAAATGGGCTATAAGTAATAATAAATGGGTTGTAAAATGAAAAAAATACAGCAAACAGGCAATTAGTTCCCACATCTTGCTTTTCTTTCGGATTTTGATATTTTAAATTTCATTGTTTTTGTGCGGAGTAAAATTTCATTGAATTTAAATTAAGGTATATTTAGATTTAAAATTAATTTGAATCGGCTAGAAATTTCGGGCTGTATGTTGTTTGGGACAGATTTGGAGGCTGACTTGTGGGTCTACTAGGTTGGCGTGTACTTTGGCTTTGTCAACTTAGTCCACAAACGATTCAAATTTAGTCCACAAGCGAATCTAGCAGCGATGACCGTTGGATGTTAATCCAGCGGCCGTGATCTTCTTCAATATCTGATCTTCTTGCTCCAAATTACCAAACCAGCTCCGGTGGGACTGCTGCTCCGCCTCCGTGGCGGTTGTCTTTGCCGCACGAGCCGCACCGCCCCACCCTACTTCATTGCTGGTCAGGCCATTCCTTTACTCACCCACACCTCCTGTTATTTTCCGGCGACGGCAGCCGGACCAGTAAACCCTCGTACTCCCCACCGCGTGGGCAACCATTGCCGAGTCTTCCCCAGCTCCGTGTCGTTCCCTTCCTAGGCCTCACCGTCGTCCACCGCCATGGTGCTCTCGGCGCGGCCTGGTCAACACGGTCAACGAATGACATCCATCGGCCGTGGACTGTACGCGCAAAATAATGATTCCTCCACCTGACAGCTCGGACCCACCGAAAGGGCCTCTGTATTTCGTGAAAAAAACGTTCCCCCCGCTGACATGTCGGACCCACCAGCTATATCTTCGCACGCAAGGAAGTGCCTCCTTATTACGCACAAAAAATGAATACCCACCCTGCTAGATGGGACCCACCATAGTGGGAGGATGACTTGTGGGCCAACTAAGTTGACGGGGACGGAGGGCTTTGTCAACTTAGTCAATATGAACGATTCTAGCTCCAGTGACCGTACGATGTCCATCCAACGGCCATAGTGCTTCTTCAACCTCTGGTCTTCTTGCTCCAAATCGCCCAAAGCAGCGCCCGGTCGTGCAGCGTGCTCCACGCCTCTCGTGGCGGGTGTGATGCCGCGAGGCCTCACCGCCCCTACTACTCCCACCATGGCCCGGGTATCCTCTACTCACCCACACCCTTGGTATTCTGCTGCGGCGGCAGCCTCACGCCAGCTGACCGAACCAAAGAACCTCGTACTCCTCTCCGTGCGGTCTACCATCTGCTGCGTCTTCCCCGGCTCCGCGTCGTCCCCTTCCTAGGCCTCGCCGTCGTCCAGACCACCGCCCTGGTGCTCTCGGCGCGGCGTGGTCAACGTGGTCAACAACCGACTTCCATCGGAAGAGTACTGTATGTGTAGAGGCTGACAGCTGGGTCTAGGCGGCCGCAAGGAAGTGCCTCCTTATTACGCGCAAAATAACTATTCCTCCACCTAACAGCAGGGACCCACCGGACGGGCCACCTTATTTCGTGAAAAAAACGTTTCCCCCCTGACTGCTGGGACCCACCGGACGGGCCAGCGTATTTTGCGAAAAAAAATTCCCCGCGCTGTCAGCTCGGACCCACCGGAAGTGCCTCCTTATTACGCACAAAAAATGAATACTCCCCTTGCTAGCTGGGACCCACCATGGTGGGAGGCTGACTTAATGGGCCTACTAAGTTGGTCGACGGGGCCTTTGTCAACTTTAGTCAATATGAACGATTCTAGCTCTAGTGACCGTACGATGTCCATCCAACGGCCGTAGTGCTTCTTCAACCTCTGGTCTTCTTGCTCCATCCGCCCAAAGTAGCGCCGGTCGTGCCGCATGCTCCGCCTCTCGTGGCGGGGTCTTTGCCGCGGAGGCCTCACCACCCTGCTATTCCCACCGCTGGCCAGCCCTGCGGCGGCAGCCCTCACACCGCCACCGAACCGGTGAACCATCGTACTCCTCTCCGCGGGCTTCCACTACCGCGTCTTCCCCGGCTCCCGTCATCCCCTTCCTAGGCCTCGTCGTCGTCCGCCTGGTGCTCTCGGCGCGGCGTGGTCAACGTGGTCAAGGAACGACTTCCATCGGACGTGGGTCGCGTGGAGAGGCTGACACCGGGTCCACAGACGCAGCAAGGAAGTGCCTCCTTATTACATGGAAAATAATTATTCCTCCACCGACACCGGGACCCACCGGACGGGCCATTGTATTTAAATGAAAAAACGTTTCCCCACGATTGCTGGGACCCACCAGCTAAATCTTCGCACGCAAGGAAGTGCGTCCGGGCAAAAAAACAAAATGATTAAGCCCCGACGGCCGGGACCCACCAGCGACACCTTCGCACGCAAGGAAGTGCGTCCGGGCAAAAAACGATTAAGCCCCGACTGCTGGGACCCACTAGCTACATCTTCGCACGCAAGGAAGTGCGTCCGGGCAAAAAAGATTAAGCCCCATCCGCTGGGACCCACCAGCTACATCTTTGCAGAGCAAGGAAGTGCTTGATACCGGGACCCACCTGGTCGAAGCATACGTGGCGTTGTCATTCGGTCGCGACGTGTATGTACATCTTGAGTCGTTGTAGAGGCGCACACGTGTCGTAGTAGAGGCGCCGCGTAGCATGTATACGCACGCATTACATCGGCGAGGTGCAAGAAAGAAAATCTGACCACGCATATACATACATCTGGCAGGGTCTCAAATGCCTACCGCGCATACGTACATGGCTGGGTTGGGACGGAGAAACAGCGTCGTCGTCGTGTTCATGGGGAGGCAACGGAATGCTCGTGTCCATGGGAGGCAACGGAATGCGTCGTGTTCATCGGGAGGCAACGGAACACGTGGGAGCCAACCAGCTGGGTCGGAACAGAATGTGTGGTCGTGTTCATCGGGAGGGCTTGGACGGAACAGGCGATGGAAACGAGGCTGGCGTCGCGCTGGCGGAGAAACGGCCTTGTGTTCAACCGGCCATGTTTGAAACAGGATCATGTTCATCGAGGGTGCAGCGTGCCGCAAAACGGACAAACAGACCTCCTACGGTCAAAACGGGTCTGTTGATCGGGAGGGTGTGGCGTACATCAAAAACGGAGGAAGCGGACCTCCTAAGGTCAAACGCAGGGTCCTGTTGATCGGGAGGGTGTGGCGTCATAAAAGCAGACCAAGCGGACCTCCTACTACGGTCGAAACGGGGTCCTGTTGATCGGGAGGGTGTGGCGTACCGCAAAACGGATTTAAGCGGACTTGTGTTGGGCGCTACGGTCGAAATGGGGTCTGTTCATCTCGAGGGGTGTGGCGTACATAAACAGGACTCCACGGATCTGTTCATCTCCACCGTCGACCTCCTCCAGCCTCCACAGGCTACCGTCGACCTCCTCCGGCCTCCACGGGCTCCTGTTCATCCAGCCTCCACCATGCGCTTCTCCACCGCTCTTCGTTCAACCATCCCTCCACCGTCTCATCGTTCATCCAGCCCTCCACACCACGGGTCCTGTTCAACCACCCTCCACGGCCACCCCTCCACCGTCTCTCGCTCATCCAGCCCTCCACACCACGGGTCCTGTTCATCCGAGGCAACACCACCGCTCACTATTCATCCAACCCCCGCAACGCTCCTTTGTTCATCAATCGATCGGCTTGATTAGCGGCGATGGCGAAGAATCGCTCCATCGGGTTCGATTAACAGCCATCGATCGATCGCTCGGGTTTAGTAACGCGTAAGTGCAGATTCTGTCGCCGGGTTCGATTAGAGCCCAATGCCTCGCTTCGGGTTGATTAGAGCCAACGCCTCACGTGTACGAGAGAAACGCGCATCGCTCGGCCCCCGACCTCCCACGTAACCGGCAACTCCCCAAAATTTTCCTCCCCCTCGCTTCTACCACGGTTTTTTCCGTCATGGACGGCCCAAGGAGTGTCATGCAGCTGCGTCTCCGGCCCGCCCAAGACGAAAAGCCCATTTTCTGTCATGATTTTTTGTCATAGAAGTAGGAGCCCACCACATCTATGATGATACCGGGTTTTGTCACAATTATCGTCATAGAAGTGTCATATGTATGACAGAAATTTTTTCGTTCGGCCCAAAATGTCACGGATGTGTCTTTTTTTGTAGTGAGAAGAGTTGTGACGACCGGCCATGTTGGAATGGTTTTTCCGGAGCGCTCTGTTGGATGCTTGCTCGAGGGGGGGGAGTGAGGTTTGGATCTGAGAATCCCCGTCTCTTCAAATAGGCGGTCAGCCCAAAAGATTGAGGGTGGTAAATCACGAAAAACACTCGGCTCCTCGCATTCGGCTCGACCGTGGAGATGGTCATTATTGAGGCACGAAGCCAAGGAGTACAACATTGATGGAGTTCCGACACTATTCGCCATAACAGTACTTTGGAGTATTCGAGATGGAACCCGCCTGCAATGCGAAGACAAGATCACACGGACTCATCGTCATTGAAGCCTGGTTCAGGCTACTCTTGAGGAATCTGGATTAGGGGTATCCGGACTGCGGATGTATACATCGTCTGGACTATGGAAGCGTGAAGATACAAGACTCAAGACTTCCACCCGTGTCCGGATAGGACTTTCCTTGGCGTGGAAGGCAAGCTTGGCGATCCGGATATTGTATTTCCTTCCTTGTAACCGACTCCATGTAAACCCTAGTCATCTCCGGTGCCTATATAAACCGGAGAGGTTGGTCCTTAGAAGCCCGATCAAAATTATAATCATATCATCATACACTAGCTTCTAGGGTTTAGCCTCTACGATCTCGTGGTAGATTTACTCTTGTATTACCCATATCTTCAATATTAATCAAGCAGGAAGTAGGGTTTTACCTCCATCGAGAGGGCCCGAACCTGGGTAAACATCTGTGTCCCTTGCTTCCTGTTACCATCAGCCTAAGACGCACAGATCGGGACCCCCTACCTGAGATCCGCCAGTTTTGACACCGACAACGACCATGTGACGACACATTGATATAGATCAAGATGATGGAGATCATGGTGTCGTGCCGGTGACGATAGAGATCATGACAGTACTTTGGAGATGGAGATCAAAGGCGCAAGATGATCATGGCCATATCATGTCACATATTTTTATTGCATATGATGTGATGTTTATCTTTTATACATCTTATTTTGCTTAGTTCGACGGTAGCTTTATAAGTTGATCTCTCACTAAATTTCAAGGTATAAGTGTTCTCCCTAAGTATGCACCGTTGCGGAAGTTCTTCGTGCAGAGACACCACGTGATGATCGGGTGTGATAGGCTCTACGTTCAAATACAACGGGTGCAAAACAGTTGCACACGCGGAATACTCAGGTTAAACTTGACGAGCCTAGCATATAACAGATATGGCCTCGGAACACGGAGACCGAAAGGTCGAGCGTGAATCATATAGTAGATATGATCAACATAGTGATGTTCACCATTGAAACTACTCCATCTCACGTGATGATCGGACATGGTTTAGTCGATTTGGATCACGTGATCACTTAGAGGATTAGAGGGATGTCTATCTAAGTGGGAGTTCTTAAGTAATATGATTAATTGAACTTTAATTTATCATGAACTTAGTCCTGATAGAATTTTGCAAATAATGTTGTAGATCAACTCGCGTTATTGCTTCCCTATGTTTATTTTGATATGTTCCTAGAGAAAATATGTTGAAAGATGTTAGTAGCAATGATGCGGATTGGATCCGTGATCGAGGTTTATCCGCATTGCTTTGCGAAGAATTATGTCCTTGATGCACCGCTAGGTGACAGACCTATTGCGAGGAGCGAGATCGCACGTTATGAGCGTTTGGCTAGCTCAATATGATGACTACTTGATAGTTTAGTGCGCCATGCTTAACGGCTTAGAATCGGGACTTCAAAGATGTTTTGAATGTCATGGACCATATGAGATGTTCCAGGAGTTGAAGTTAATATTTCAAGCAAATACCCGAGTTGAGAGATATGAAGTCTCCAACAAGTTCTATAGCTAAAAAGATGGAGGAGAATAGCTCAAGCGGTGAGCATGTGCTCGATTGTGCAGGTACTACAATCACTTGAATCAAGTGGGAGTTAATCTTCCAGATAAGATAGTGATTGACAGAGTTCTCTAGTCACCATCACCAAGTTACTAGAACTTCGTG
Source organism: Aegilops longissima (assembly GCA_021605205.1). Taxonomy (NCBI): domain Eukaryota; kingdom Viridiplantae; phylum Streptophyta; class Magnoliopsida; order Poales; family Poaceae; genus Aegilops; species Aegilops longissima. Next base: position 525,728,488 of record CM038681.1, on the reverse strand, counting down.
ATGAACTATAATATGCAAAGGATAACGGAAACGATTCCCAAGCTCTTCGTGATGCTGAAATCGACGAAGGTAGAAATCAAGAAAAACATCAAGTGTTGATGGTTGACAAGACCACTAGTTTCAAGAAAAGGGCAAAGGGAAGAAAGGTAACTTCAAGAAGAACGGCAAGCGAGTTGCTGCTCAGGAGAAGAAACCCAAGTCTGGACCTAAGCACTGGCCCGAGTGCTTCTACTTATAAGCGGTCGGTCACCGAAGCGGAACTGCCCCAAGTATTTGGCGGATAAGAAGGATGGCAAAGTGAACAAAGGTATATTTGATATACATGTTATTGATGCGTACTTCACTAGTGTTTATAGCAACCCCTCGGTATTTGATACTAGTTCAGTTGCTAAGATTAGTAACTCGAAACGGGAGTTGCAGAATAAACATAGACTAGTTAAGGGTGAAGTGGCGATGTGTGTTGGAAGTAGTTCCAAGATTGATATGATCATCATCGCACACTCCCTATACTTTCAGGATTAGTGTTGAACCTAAATAAGTGTTATTTGGTGTTTGCGTTGAGCATGAATGTGATTTGATCATGTTTATTGCAATACGGTTATTCATGTAAATTAGAGAATAATTGTTGTTCTGTTTACATGAATAAAACCTTCTATGGTCATACACCCAATGAAAATGGTTTGTTGGATCTCGATCGTGTGATACACATATTCATAATATTGAAGCCAAAAGATGTAAAGTTAATAATGATAGTGCAACTTATTTGTGTACGGCCGTTTAGGTCATATTGGTGTAAAGCGCATGAAGAAACTCCATCTTGATGGGCTTTTGGAATCACTTGATTATGAATCACTTGATGCTTGCAAACCATGCCTCATGGGCAAGATGACTAAGACTCCGTTCTCGGAACAATGGAGTGAGCAAGCGACTTATTGGAAATAATACATCTTGATGTATGCGATCCAATGAGTGTTGAGGCTCGCGGCGGGTATCGTTATTTTCTGACCTTCATAGATGATTTGAGCAGATATGGATATATCTACTTGATGAAACATAAGTCTGAAACATTTGAAAAGTTCAAAGAATTTCAGAGTGAAGTGGAAAATCATCGTGACAAGAAAATAAAGTTTCTACGATCTGATCGAGGAGACAAATATTTGAGCTACGAGTTTGGTCTTCAATTGGAACAATGTGGAATAGTTTCACAAATTTGTGCCACCTGGAACACCACAGCATAATGGTGTGTCCGAACGTCATAACCGTACTTTATTGGATAATAGTGCAATCTATGATGTCTCTTACCGATTTACCACTATCGTTTTGGGAGTATGCATTAGAGACAACTACATTCACGTTAAATAGGGCACCATCTAAATCCGTTGAGATGACACCGTATGAACTATGGTTTAGCAATAAACCTAAGCCGTCGTTTCTTAAAGTTTGGGGCTGTGATGCTTATGTGAAAAAGTTTCAACATGATAAGCTCGAACCCAAATCGGAGAAGTGCGTCTTCATAGGATACCCAAAAAGAAACTATTGGGTACACCTTCTATCACAGATCCGAAGGCAAGATCTTTGTTGCTGAGAGTGGATCCTTTCTAGAGAAGGAGTTTCTCTCGAAAGAAGTGAGTGGGAGAAAAGTAGAACTTGATGAGGTAATTGTACCTACTCCCTTATTGGAAAGTAGTTCATCGCAGAAAAGGGTTTCTGCGACACCTACACCAATTAGTGAGGAAGTTAATGATGATGATCATGAAACTTGGAATCAAGTTATTACTGAACCTCGTAGGTCAACCAGAGTAAGATCCGCACCAGAGTGGTACGGTAATCCTGTTCTGGAGGTTATGTTACTAGACCATGACGAACCTATGAACTATGAAGAAGCGATGGTGAGCCCAGATTCCGCAAAATGGCTTGAGGCCATGAAATCTGAGATGGGATCCATGTATGAGAACAAAGTGTGGACTTTGGTTGACTTGCCCGATGATCGGCAAGCCATTGAGAATAAATGGATCTTCAAGAGGAAGACAGACGCTGATAGTAGTGTTACTATCTACAAAGCTAGACTTGTCGAAAAAGGTTTTTGACAAAGTTCAAGGTGTTGAATACAATGAGATTTTCTCACTCGTATTGATGCTTAAAAGTCTGTCCGAATCATGTTAGCAATTGCCACATTTTATGAAATCTGGCAAATGGATGTCAAAACTGCATTCCTTAAATGGATTTATTAATGAAGAGTTGTATATGATGCAACCAGAAGGTTTTGTCAATCCTAAAGGTGATAACAAAGTGTGCAAGTTCCAGTAATCCATCCATGGACTGGTGCAAGCATCTCGAAGTTGGAATATACGCTTTCATAAGTTGATCAAAGCATATAGTTTTATACGGACTTACGGTGAAGCCTGTATTTACAATAAGGTGAGTGGGAGCACTACAGCCTTTCTGATTAGTATATGTGAGTGACATATTGTCGATCAGAAATGATGTAGAATTTTTCTGGAAAGCATAAAGGAGTGTTTGAAAGGAGTTCTTTAAAAGAAAGACCCCAGTAAAGCTACTTACATATTGAGCATCAAGATCTATTGAGATAGATCAAGACGCTTGATAAGATTTTTCAATGAGTACATACCTTGATAAGATTTTGAAGTAATTCAAAATAGAACAGTCAAAGAAGGAGTTCTTTCCTGTGTTGCAAGGTGTGAAGTTGAGTAAGACTCAAAGCCCGACCACGACAGAAAATAGAAACAGAATGAAAAGTCATTCCCTATGCCTCACTCATAGGTTCTATAAAGTATGCTATGCTGTGTACCAGACCTATTGTATACCCTGCCTGAGTTTGGCAAGGGAGTACAATAGTGATCTAGGAGTAGATCCTTTGGACATTGGTCAAAATTATCCTTAGTGGAACAAGGATATGTTTCTCGATTATGGAGGTGACAAAAGGTTCGTCGTAAAGGGTTACTTCGATGCAAGTTTTGACACTGATCCAGATGACTCGAAGTCTCAATCTGGATACATATTGAAAGTGGGAGCAATTAGCTAGAATGGCTCCGTGCATAGCATTGTAGACATAGAATATTTGCAAAATACATACGACTCTGAATGTGACAGACCCGTTGAGTAAACGTCTCTCACGAGCAAAACATGATCATACCTTAGTACTCTTTGGGTGTTAATCACATAGCGATATGAACTAGATTATTGACTCTAGTAAACCTTTTGGGTGTTGGTCACATGACAATGTGAACTATGGGTGTTAATCACATACAGATGTGAATATTGGTGTTAAATCACATGATGATGTGAACTAGATTATTGACTCTAGTGCAAGTGGGAGACTGAAGAAAATATGCCCTAGAGGCAATAATAAAGTTATTATTTATTTCCTTATTCCATGATAAATGTTTATTATTCATGCTAGAATTGTATTAACTGGATACATAATACATGTGTGAATACATAGAAAAACATAGTGTCACTAGTATGCCTCTACTTGACTAGCTCGTTAATCAAAGATGGTTGTGTTTCCTAGCCATAGACATGGTTTGTCATTTGATTAACGGGATCACATCATTAGGAGAATGATGTGATTGACTTGACCCATTTTCGTTAGCTTAGCACTTGATCGTTTAGTTTGTTGCTATTACTTTCTTCATGACTTATACATGTTCCTACAACTATGAGATTATGCAACTCCCGTTTACCGGAGGAACACTTTGTGTGCTACCAAACGTCACAACGTAACTGGGTGATTACAAAGGAGCTCTACAAGTATCTCCGAAGGTACATGTTGAGTTGGCGTATTTCAAAATTAGGGTTTGTCACTCCAATTGTCGGAGAGGTATCTCTGGGCTCTCTCGGTAATGCACATCACTATATGTTGGGGAACGTAGTAATTTCAAAAATTTTCCTACGATCACGCAAGACCATGGTGATGCATAGCAACGAGATGAGAGTGTTGTCTCGTACCCTCGTGAGACCAGCAACGAAGCGTTGACGCAGCGTAGAGGAAGTAGTCGTACTTCTTCCCGATCCAACCGATCCAAGTACGAGCGTCACGGCACCTCCGAGTTCTGCACACGTTCAGCTCGATGACGTCCCTCGAACTCCGATCCAGCCGAGTGTCGAGGGTGAGTTCCGTCGACCTGACGGCGTGGTGACGATGATGATGTTCCACCGACGCAGGGCTTCGCCTAAGCTCCGCTACGGTATGATCGAGGTGTAATCTGGTGGAAGGGGGCACCGCACACGGCTAAGGAACGATCTAATCAATCAACTTGTGTGTCATGGGGTGCCCTCTGCCCCTGTATATAAAGGAGGGAAGGGGAGGGGCTGGCCGGCCACCTATGGCTGCGCCTGGGAGTCCTACTCCCACCGGAGTAGGATTCCCCCAAATCCTAGTCCAACTAGGGTTTGACCAAGGGAGAGGGAGAGAGGCCACCCCTTCTCCTAATCCTAATAGGACTAGGGAAGGGGGGAAGGCTGCGGCCAGCATATGGCCCCTTTCTCTCTTTCCACTAAGGCCCATCAAGGCCCATTGACCCCCGGAGGTTCCGTAACCCCGCACTCGGTAAAATTCCCAATTTCACCCGGAGTGATTCGGAGTCAAACATAGGCTTCCAATATATCAATCTTTATGTCTCGACCATTTCGAGACTCCTCGTCATGTCCGTGATCTCATCCGGACTCGAACAACCTTCGTACATCAATATCATATAAACTCATAATAACCGCATCATCGAAGCGTTAAGCGTGCGGACCCTACGGGTTCGAGAACTATGTAGACATGACCGAGACACCTCTCGGTCAATAACCAATAGCGGGACCTGGATGCCCATATTGGCTCCTACATATTCTCGAAGATCTTTATCGGTCGGACCGCATAACAACATCGTTGTTCCTTTGTCATCGGTATGTTACTTGCCCGAGATTCGATCGTCGGTATCCAATACCTAGTTCAATCTCGTTCTTGGCAAGTCTCTTTTCTCGTTCCGTAATACATCATCTCACAACTAACACATTTAGTTGCAATGCTTGCAAGGCTTATGTGATGTGCATTACCGAGAGGGCCAGAGATACCTCTCCGACAATCGGAGTGACAAATCCTAATCTCGAAATATGCCAACCCAACATGTACCTTCGGAGACACCTGTAATGTACCTTTATAATCACCCGATTCGTTGTGACGTTTGGTAGCACCCAAAGTGTTCCTCGGGCAAACGGGAGTTGCATAATCTCATAGTCATAGGAACATGTATAAGTCATGAAGAAAAGCACTAGCAACAAACTATACGATCAAAAGCTATGCTAATGGAATGGGTCATGTCAATCAGATCATTCAACCAATGATGTGATCCCATTAATCAAATAACAACTCCTTGTTCATGGTTAGGAAACATAACCATCTTTGATTAACGAGCTAGTCAAGTAGAGGCATACTAGTGACACTCTGTAGGTTTATGTATTCACACATGTATTATGTTTCCGGTTAATACAATTCTAGCATGAATAATAAACATTTATCATGATATAAGGAAATAAATAATAACATTTATTATTGCCTCTAGGGCATATTTCCTTGATCTCCCACTTGCACTAGAGTCAATAATCTAGATTACACAATGATTCTAACACCCATGGAGTCTTGGTGCTGATCATGTTTTGCTCGTGGAAGAGGCTTAGTCAGCGGTGCGCAACATTCAGATCCGTATGTATCTTGCATATCTCTATGTCTCCCACCGACCAAATCCGGATGGAGTTGAGGCGTCTTTTGATGTGCTTGGTTCTCTTGTGAAATCTGGATTCCTTTGCCAAGGCAATTGCACGATATTGTCACAAAAGATTTTCATTGGACCCGATACACTAGGTACCACACCTAGATCGGATATGAACTCCTTCATCCGCACTCCTTCATTAGCTGCTTCGAAGCAGCTATGTACTCAACTTCACATGTAGATCCCAGAAGCGGCGCTTTGTTTGGAACTGCACCAACCGACAGCTCCACCGTTTAATGTAAATCGTATCCGGTTTGCGATTTAGAATCGTCCGGATCGATGTCAAAGCTTGCATCGGCGTAACCGTTCTGACGAGCTGTTTGTCACCGCCATAAATGAGAAACATATCCTTAGTTCTTCTCAAGTACTTAAGGATGTTCTTGACCGCTGTCGATGATCCACTCTGGATTACTTTGGTACTGCACTAAACTTACAGACAAGGCACACATCAGGTCTGGTACACAGCATTGCATACATGATAGAGCCTATGGCTGAAGCATAGGAACATCTTTCATTTTCTCTCTATCTTCTGCGGTGGTCGGGCATTGAGTCTTACTCAACTTCACACCTTGTAATACCGGCAAGAACCCTTTCTTTGCTCGATCCATTTGAACCTTTTCAAAACTTTATCAAGGTATGTGCTTTGTGAAAGTCCTATTAAGCGTCTTGATCTATCTCTATAGATCTTAATGCCCAATATGTAAGCAGCTTCACGAGGTCTTTCATCGAAAACTCTTATTCAAGTATCCCTTTATGCTATCCAGAATTCTATATCATTTCCGATCAATAATATGTCATCCACATATAATATCGAAAACGCTTCTGAGCTCCCACTCACTTTCTTGTAAATCTGAGGCTTCTCCAAAAGTCTCAGATAAAACCAAATGCTTTGATCACACTATCAAAGCGTTTATTCCAACTCCGAGAGGCTTGCACCAGTCCATAAATGGATCATTGGAGCTTGCACACTTTGTTAGCTCCCTTTGGATCGACAAAACCTTCGGTTGCATCATATACAACTCTTCTTCCGTAAATCCATTCAGAATGCAGTTTTAACATCCATTTGCCAAATCTCATAATCATAAAATCGGCAATTGCTAACATGATTCGGACGGACTTAAGCATCGCTTCGGGTGAGAAGGTCTCATCGTAGTCAATCCCTTGAACTTGTCGAAAACCTTTTGCAACAAGTCGAGCTTTATAGACGATAACATTACCATCGTCAGTCTTCTTCTTGAAGATCCATTTATTCTCAATTGCTTGCCGATCATCGGGCAAGTCAACCAAAGTCCACACTTTGTTCTCATACATGGATCCCATCTCAGATTTCATGGCCTCAAGCCATTTTGTGGAATCTGGGCTCACCATCGCTTCTTCATAGTTCGTAGGTTCATCATGTTCCAAAGAACATGACTTCCAAAATAGGATTACCGTACCACTCAGTGCGGACCTTGCTCTGGTTGATCTCTGAAGTTACAGAGAAACTTGATCTGAAGTTTCATGATCATCATCATTAGCTTCCTCCTATTTGGTGTAGGTGTCACGAAACTGTTTTACGTGATGTACTACTTCTCAATAAGGGAGTAGATACAATTATCTCATCAAGTTCTACTTTCCTCCCACTCACTTCTTTTGTGAGAAACTCTTTCTCCAAAAGTTTCCGAATTTAGCAACAAAAATCTTGCCTTCGGATCTGTGATAGAAGGTGTACCCAACTGTCTCCTTTGGGTATCCTATGAAGACACATTTCTCCGATTTGGGTTCGAGCTTATCAGGTTGAAGCTTTTTCACATAAGCATCGCAGCCCCAAACTTTCAAAAGCGACAACTTTGGTTTCTTGCCAAACCACAGTTCATAAGGCGTCGTCTCAGCAGTTTAGATGGTGCCCTATTTAAAGTGAATGCAGCCGTCTCTAAAGCATAACCCCAAAGCGATAGCGGTAAATCAGTAAGAGACATCATAGATCGCACCATATCTAATAAAGTACGATTCGACGTTCGGACACACCATTACGTTGTGGTGTTCGGTGGCGTAAGTTCTTGAAACTATTCCGCATTGTTTCAAATGTAGGCCAAACTCGTAACTCAAATATTCTCCTCCACGATCAGATCGTAGAAACTTTATTTTCTTGTTACGATGATTTTCCACTTCACTCTGAAATTCTTTGAACTTTTCAAATGTTTCAGACTTGTGTTTCATTAAGTAGATATACCCATATCTGCTCAAATCATCTGTGAAGGTGAGAAAATAACGATATCCGCCATACGAGCCTCAACATTCATTGGACCACATACATCGGTATGTATGATTTCCAATAAATCTGTTGCTCTCTCCATAGTTCCGAGAAGCGGTGTTTTAGTCATCTTGCCCATAAGGCACGGTTACGCAAGTGCCAAGTGATTCATAATCAAGTGACTCCAAAAGTCCATCGAGATGGAGTTTCTTCATGCGCTTTACACCGATATGACCTAAGCGGCGATGCCACAAATAAGTTGCACCATCATTATCAACTCTGCATCTTTTGGTTTCAACATTATGAATATGTGTATCACTACTATCAAGATTAAGTAAAAACAAACCATTCTTCAATGGTGCATGACCATAAAAGATATTATTCATATAAATAGAACAACCATTATTCTCTGATTTAAATGAATAACCGTCTCGCATCAAACAAGATCCAGATATAATGTTCATGCTCAGCGATGGTACTAAATAACAATTATTTAGGTCTAATACTAATCCGAAGGTAGATGTAGAGGTAGCGTGCCATTGCGATCACATCGACTTTGGAACCATTTCCCACGCGCGATCGTCACCTCGTCCTTAGCCAATCTTCGCTAATCCGTAGCCCTGTTTGAGTTGCAAATATTAGCAATGAACCAGTATCAAATACCAGTGCTCTGCGAGTATTAGTAAGGTACACATCAATAACATGTATATCATATATACCTTTGTTAACCTTGCCATCCTTCTTATCCGCCAAATACTTGGGGCAGTTCCGCTTCGATGACCAGCCTGCTTGCAATAGAAGCACTCGGTTTGAGCTTAGGACCAGACTTGGGTTTCTTCTCTTGATCGACAACTTGCTTGCCGCTCTTTTGAAGTTTCCTTTTCTTTCCTTTGCCCTTTTCTTGAAACTAGTGGTTTTGTTAACCATCAACACTTGATGCTCCTTTTGATTTCTACCTCCATGACTTTCGGCATCGCGAAGAGCTCGGGCATTGTTTTGGTCATCCTTGCATATTATAGTTCATCACGAAGCTCTTGTAGCTTGGTGGCGTGATTGGAGAATTACATCAATGGCGCAATCATCCGGAAGATTAACTCCCGGTTGAATCAAGTGATTGTTATATCCGGACATTACGAGTATATGCTCACCGACGAACCGTTCTCCTCCATCTTACAGCTATAGAACTTATTGGAGACTTCATATCTCTCAATCCGGGCATTCGCTTGGAATATTAACTTCAACTCTGGAACATCTCATATGCTCCATGGTGTTCAAAACGACGTTGAAGTCGGTTCTAAGCCGTAAAGCATGGCACACTGAACTATAGAGTAGTCATCGCTTTGCTTTGCGGACGTTCACAACTTCTGCGCAGCCCTTGCACCAGGCCTGGCACCTAACGGTGCTTCGGGGCGTAATTCTTCCGTGCAGCAATAAGGATAATCCTCAAATTCGGACCCAGTCCGTGTAATTGCTGCCATCATCTTTCAACTTTGCTTTCTCAAGGAACGCATTAAAATTCAACGGAACAACAAAGACGAGCCATCTATCTACACATCATAGACAAGCAAGATACTATCGGTACTAAGTTCATGATAAATTTAAGTTCAATTAATCATATTACTTAAGAACTCCCACTTAGAAAATATCCTCCAATTCTCTAAGTGATTGCGTGATCCATATCAACTACACCATGACCGATCATCACGTGTGATGGAGTAGTTTCAATGGTGAACATCAATATGTTGATCATATCTACTATATGATTCACGCTCGACCTTCGGTCTCCGTGTTCGAGGTCATATCTTATATGCATAGCTCGTCAAGTATAACTTTGAGTATTCGCGTGTGCAACTGTTTTGCACCGTTGTATTTGAGCGTAGAGCCTATCACACCCGATCATCACGTGGTGTCTCAAACGAAGAACTTTCGCAGCGGTGCATACTCGGGAGAACACTTCTTGATAATTTAGTAAGGGATCATCTTATAATGCTACCGTCAATCAAAGCAAGATAAGATGCATAAAGGATTAACATCACATGCAATCAATATAAGTGATATGATATGGCCATCATCATTTTGTGCTTGTGATCTCCATCTCGACACCGTCATGATCACCATCGCCACCGCGCGACACCTTGATCTCCATCGTAGCATCGTTGTCGTCTAGCCAACTATTGCTTCTCGACTATCGCTACTCCTTAGTGATAAAGTAAAGCAATTACATGGCGTTGCATTTCATACAATAAGCGACAACCATATGGCTCCTGCCGATTGCCGATAACTTCGGTTACAAAACATGATCATCTCATACAATAAAATATAGCATCACGTCTTGACCATATCACATCACAACATGCCTGCAAAAACAAGTTAGGCGTCCTCTACTTTGTTGTTGCAAGTTTTACGTGGCTGCTACGGGCTGAGCAAGAACCGTTCTTACCTCGCATCAAAACCACAACGATACTTCGTCAAATAGACTCCGTTTTAACCTTCTCAAGGACCGGGCGTAGCCACACTCAGTTCAACTAAAGTGAGAGAGCAGACACCCGCCGGTCACCTTTAAGCAGCGAGTGCTCACAGCGGTGAAACCAGTCTCGCGTAAGCGTCTGCGTAATGTCGGTCGGGCCGCTTCATCTCACAATACCGCTGAACCAAAGTATGACATGCTTGGTAGGTAGTATGACTTGTATCGCCCACAACTCACTTGTGTTCTACTCGTGCATATGACATCAACGCATAAAACCAGGCTCGGATGCCCTTTGTTGGGGAACGTAGTAATTTCAAAAATTTTCCTACGATCACGCAAGACCATGGTGATGCATAGCAACGAGATGAGAGTGTTGTCTCGTACCCTCGTAGACCAGCAGCGGAAGCGTTGACGCAGCGTAGAGGAAGTAGTCGTACTTCTTCCCGATCCAACCGATCCAAGTACGAGCGTCGGCACCTCCGAGTTCTGCACACGTTCAGCTCGATGGCGTCCCTCGAACTCCGATCCAGCCGAGTGTCGAGGTGAGTTCCGTCAACCGACGGCGTGGTGGCGATGATGATGTTCCACCGGCGCAGGCTTCGCCTAAGCTCCGCTACGGTATGATCGAGGTGTAATCTGGTGGAAGGGGGCACCGCACACGGCTAAGGAACGATCTAATCAATCAACTTGTGTGTCATGGGGTGCCCTCTGCCTCTGTATATAAAGGAGGGAAGGGGAGGGGCTGGCCGGCCACCTATGGCTGCGCCTGGGAGTCCTACTCCCACCGGGAGTAGGATTCCCCCAAATCCTAGTCCAACTAGGGTTTGACCAAGGGGAGAGGGAGAGAGGGGGCGCCACCCCCTTCTCCTAATCCTAATAGGACTAGGGAAGGGGGGAAGGCTGCGGCCAGCATATGGCCCCTTTTTCTCTTTCCACTAAGGCCCATCAAGGCCCATTGACCCCGGGAGGTTCCGGTAACCCCCCGGTACTCCGGTAAAATTCCCAATTTCACCCGGAGTGATTCGGAGTCCAAACATAGGCTTCAATATATCAATCTTTATGTCTCGACCATTTGAGACTCCTCGTCATGTCCGTGATCTCATCCGGGACTCGAACAACCTTGGTACATCAATATCATATAAACTCATAATAAGCATCATCGAAGCGTTAAGCGTGCGGACCCTACGGGTTCGAGAACTATGTAGACATGACCGAGACACCTCTCGGTCAATAACCAATAAGCGGGACCTGGATGCCCATATTGGCTCCTACATATTCTCGAAGATCTTTATCGGTCGAGACCGCATAACAACATCGTTGTTCCCTTTGTCATCGGTATGTTACTTGCCCGAGATTCGATCGTCGGTATCAATACCTAGTTCAATCTCGTTCTTGGCAAGTCTCTTTTCTCGTTCCGTAATACATCATCTCACAACTAACACATTTAGTTGCAATGCTTGCAAGGCTTATGTGATGTGCATTACCGAGAGGGCCAGAGATACCTCTCCGACAATCGGAGTGACAAATCCTAATCTCGAAATATGCCAACCCAACATGTACCTTCGGAGACACCTGTAATGTACCTTTATAATCACCCGATTCGTTGTGACGTTTGGTAGCACCAAAAGTGTTCCTCGGGCAAGCGGGAGTTGCATAATCTCATAGTCATAGGAACATGTATAAGTCATGAAGAAAAGCACTAGCAACAAACTATACGATCAGGTGCTATGCTAATGGAATGGGTCATGTCAATCAGATCATTCAACCAATGATGTGATCCCATTAATCAAATAACAACTCCTTGTTCATGGTTAGGAAACATAACCATCTTTGATTAACGAGCTAGTCAAGTAGAGGCATACTAGTGACACTCTGTAGGTTTATGTATTCACACATGTATTATGTTTCCGGTTAATACAATTCTAGCATGAATAATAAACATTTATCATGATATAAGGAAATAAATAATAACATTTATTATTGCCTCTAGGGCATATTTCCTTCACTATAAGCCTTGCAAGCAATGTGACTAATGAGTTAGTTGCGGGATGATGCATTACGGAACGAGTAAAGAGACTTTCCGGTAACGAGATTGAACTAGGTATTGAGATACCGACGATCGAATCTCGGGCAAGTAACATACCGATGACAAAGGGAACAACGTATGTTGTTATGCGGTTTGACCGATAAAGATCTTCGTAGAATATGTAGGAGCCAATATGAGCATCCAGGTTCCGCTATTGGTTATTGACCGGAGATGTGTCTCGGTCATGTCTACATAGTTCTCGAACCCATAGGGTCCGCACGCTTAAAGTTCGATGACGGTTATATTATGAGTTTATGTGTTTTGATGTACCGAAGGAGTTCGGAGTCCCGGATGAGATCGGGGACATGACGAGGAGTCTCGAAATGGTCGAGACGTAAAGATCGATATATTGGACGACTATATTCGGACATCGGAAAGGTTCCAAGTGATTCGGGTATTTTTCGAAGTACCGGAGAGTTACGGGAATTCGTATTGGGCCTTAATGGGCCATACGGGAAAGGAGAGAAAGGCCCCAAAGGGTGGTCGCACCCCTCCCCATGGACTAGTCCGAATTGGACTAGGGAGGGGGGGCGCCCCCTTCCTTCCTTCTCCTTCTCCCTTCCCTTCTCCTACTCCCACAAGGAAAGGAGGAGTCCTACTCCCTGTGGGAGTAGGACTACCCCCTTGGCGCGCCCTCCTCCTAGGCCGGATGCCTCCCCCCTTTCTCCTTTATATACGGGGGCAAGGGGGCACCCCATAGACACAACAACTGATCCCTTGGATCACTTAGCCGTGTGCGGTGCCCCCCTCCACCATAATCCACCTCGATAATATCGTAGCGGTGCTTAGGCGAAGCCCTGCGTCGGTAGAACATCATCATCGTCAACACGCCATCGTGCTGACGGAACTCTCCCTCAAAGCTCGGCTGGATCGGAGTTCGAGGGAAGTCATCGAGTTGAACGTGTGCTGAACTCGGAGGTGTCGTGCGTTCGGTACTTGATCGTTCAGATCGCGAAGACGTACGACTACATCAATCGCGTTGTGCTAACATTTCCGCTTTCGGTCTACGAGGGTACGTGGCTTACACTCTCCTCTCTCGTTGCTATGCATCACCATGATCTTGCATGTGCGTAGGAATTTTTTTGAAATTACTACGTTCCCCAACACTACAGCGCGGCTGCCCATCGTCCATGCTACCATGGCCGGCGCATCCGTCCAGGATCCGCACCTTCAGTCGGCCCTGCAATGTGGTTGTCCAACTCCGGCGGCTCATGCTCTTCTCCAGTGCACTCTGCCCCCGTTCAAGTTTAGGAGAATCATGGTCCTGCGGCGCCGACACTGACCTCTCCGGTCCTGCAAGCCACCACCACCGCTCCCCCTGCCAACAACTCCGCCGGCCAGCTGTCGCCGCCTTCGACGTCGACTCCTGCACCCCTGTCGGGACCAGATCAGACAGACCCCCCGCCGACGGCTGCGCCGACTAAGAACACTGCTCCCCGGACGTCATTGTCGTCATTGTTGGCATCAGGCGACTCTGCAAGCATGTCTTGCACCATCCCAGTCGCTTCTCCCGTGCGTTCAGGTTGGTGCGATTGGCTTGGATCTTCCGCAAGGAGAAGTCTCAAGTTGCTCCCATGTGTTGTGCGCCGACACCTCATGAAGATTCATTTGGGGACTGGCACCTCATCAAAGGGGTGCCGTCATTCGCCATCTTCAACTGACTTCCGGCGTCCCGCTTCCAATGCGCGACCGACTCCTCCGGCTTGGTTGAGGGATCGATGCTTTCGGTGCCTCTGCAGTGGTCATCATGCCCACTCTTGCAGGGACCCAATTCGGTGCAGGAACTGCCTTCGCTTTGGCCACATTGCTCGCTTTTGCCGTGCAAAACACCCCAGGGACCAGACTACGCCGCTAAGTAATGCTACTCCACCGCCTCTACCAATGTCTGCTCCTGCCAACGATGCTACCCTGGCAGATGTACCGCAACAGTTGGTCCTCATGGAGCAGGCTAAGCTCCTCCGCACCGAGCTGCAAGACTGCTTGACGAGAGTTGGGAGTGTTTTGGCAAGTGCAGAGGCTGCCCTTGCCAAGCTCCAGGTTGTGCCCGTTATGTCCCTGATGCCCGAGATCCATGTTGGTTCGACTGATGAGGAAGCTGACATGTATGGAGATCTCTCCCCTCGCGGTGCATCCTGCCCGTCGCCGTTGCCTGTCGTACCGATTATTTCTGGAAGTGAAGCCGTTGTCGAGGTCATGGCTCCGGTGCTGGAGATTATGCCTGAGCTGTAGAAGCTTTATGGGGAGCCCACTTCGCCTATCTCGATGGTGCTTCCTATGGAGATGGAGTCGCTTGGAGGGGCCTTGACGATGCCGACCGCGACCTTATCACCGTTGCTGGAGCCCAGTCAGCCGCTCGCCTTTGTGGACCATGGAGGGTTGGATGTTGCTATTGCTCTCTCACCTGTGGTTGTTGGCCAGGTGCCGTCTATGGGTGTCGGAGTTGGTGAGGTAGGTGCTTTGGCACCTAATTCTGAGGCGCTAAAGTCCATCTGGCCGCCCGTCTTTGACCGTGATGGTATGTTGGCACGTATTGACGAGTTGGTCTTCGTGAAAAAGCTCAGCGGCTTGCTCGCCCGTTTAGAGGCAGCTAGTCCTGGATCTGGCAAGGCGATTGCTTGCCTCGTAGCGGAGGAGGCTTCTACGGGCAAAATCAAGAAGGTGAAGAAGGCTCTCAGGAGCATAGGCAAGAAGAGTGGCGCCACTGGTAAGGCGTCAGCGGCTGCTTAATGGATGATACTCAATCTCTTCGACCATCTTCGATTGGCTCGTCTCCATGGATTTAGTGGTGTCCGTTGTCTTCAACCTTGGTTTCGTTGGGGGCTTCTTTACGACGTAGAAGTGTGAGGGGTCGTGGTTGTTTCGTCTTATGTATGTTTGTCGGGTTAACCGTGTGGTCATGCAGTTTTTTTCTTAGCGAGTAGTCCGCATGTGGTCTATATGTATCGGTTTTCGCCCGGCTTTCCATTAATTAACTGGGCAATTCTCTTCTTAATTAATCGACGAGGCAAATCTTTTGCCTCCGTTTTGAAAAAAACAAGTTGAGAGAAGATGAACTTTCACATAGTAACCCAGTACCCAATGCTTCCGTTTCGAAGAAAAAAAGTACGCAATGCTTCCAGACATGCTGAACTCTCAAAAAAAAAAAATTTGAGCATTCATAAAAGGAATTGATTTCATATAAGATGAGGTAGACTGATAAATAGAGAATTACTGATATTGGCTATTAAATAGAAAATTGCTGATATTTCATCCTTGTGAGATTGTCAATTTTTATACCAATGGTGTATTTTGAGTACGCTGAATGAGTAGACTTTTAAGAAAACTTGTGTGTGTGCTGTCTCCTTGTTGGTAAAGAAAAACCTTGGTGGTGGCTATGAGTTCTGATATTCTCAACTTAACTGCTATTGAACCCGCAAAAGAAAATACTGCTCTGTTCTGATAATTTTCTCGATATTTCAGTGGCGTTGAGCAATTTCATGTTTCGATAGCGTGTCTGAGCAAATGTCACAAAATAACAGTCACACAATACCGCCGAGCTCCACCTGCATAACTGGACACGAAGCACGAATGCTCTGGCGTCTTGAGCATGATAAGAGTACAGGTGGCCCCGGAAACAAGATCTGTGTTTGGAAAATCTCCAGTCGCTCGCTCCTCGCATAGAAGAATTGCAGTGTGATACAATGTCGGCTTGTTACATGGATAATAATAAATTCTTGCTGCAGCACCCTAGATCACATATACACGCATGCCAAGCTCAGGGCTGTTCAATCACAACTCGCGGCTATTTTTTGGTTTCACATCAACCTTTTGTAAGTTTTTCCTACTATTCAGTTGCAACTCCGGAGAAGATCTTAGCCCGACACTGCAACATGCCTTTGGCAGGCAACCACCTGAGCTCACCAGCAAC
Source organism: Aegilops longissima (assembly GCA_021605205.1). Lineage (NCBI taxonomy): Eukaryota > Viridiplantae > Streptophyta > Magnoliopsida > Poales > Poaceae > Aegilops > Aegilops longissima. Next base: position 525,712,021 of record CM038681.1, on the reverse strand, counting down.
AGGGAGGTGGAACTGGAACTGCATCATGTGGTGTTTAGTGAGAAATACAGCATTGGACAGACGAAGGTGGTAAAAAATGACAGATTGAGAATTTACCAGGTCGACGGAGACACACGAGCATTGCTCCCCGAAATCTTCAGGGGGCAGAACATATAGCCCATCTGTTTATTTGAAGAGATTTCTGAGACCATTGAACAGCGACAGAGCTTTAAGCTCACCGCCGGCCCTCATGTCCCTCAATCTCCTACGCAATATCTGCACCAGATCAACGGGAGAAAATGTGAGACACCACAGAATAACCGCATGACGTGCAGAGCGAAGCAACCAGCTAGGCTGCAAGATCTATGCTGGCTTACGTATTGTGAACGATATAGGATCCTCCGTTCGCTGATGCACAGATCTCTTGCTAGCTGTTTTAGTAGCAAGGTCCTGTTGGCCTGCTTTGTATTGATGGAGACTTCCGCAGAACCCTTGGAACCCTGAAACATTATTGGATGGCTTAAAAACTGACATTTCAACGAAATAATATTGGTGCCGAATGATCATGATTTGTCTATCCTGATAACAGGAATGGCGCGGTCTTTAAATCACATGGGGAGTTGTGAAATCTGCAAGATATGCCGCAGACAAGATCTCACCTCTAGGTACTTGGTATATTTTTTTATACTAGATTCACAGCAGTCCAAGATAAACTGAAGAGCCTGCTCGTCCAGCTCGGGATAATTAAGTGCAGGCTTGGATGAACCTTTATTGGATGCAGCAACAGCCATCTGCACAAATAAGTTATATAGGCATGCTGTGTTGACCACCCTTGTTATAGCTGTATGGACACAGTTCTGAAAATAATTGGTGCCAAATAAAAGCACTAACCTCCTCAAAGCGTTGAATCATCTCAGGAGGACTGACTACAAGGAAGGCATAAGCCATCAGCTCAACTGGCCACCCTGTGACCCTCAAGGGGAAACTTTCAGACCTGATAATAGTGACCAGATCCACTCTTGTCAATACCAACTATATAACTTTGATAGTATCAGAAATGGACAAAACAAGGCAACAAAAATGAAAACAATGTTGCACATACTACTGAACTAGTGGCATTTTCCCCAGAGAACATGCAACCTAAAGGTCCTCTCGAAAATGAGGTGACACTGACAAGAAACAAGAGCCTATGGTGAATGGTGCCAAGAAGTTGGACTTGATTGCCACGATCTTTATGTCCCGGGTGTTGAGCATTTCTCCAGTTTTATGTGGTTAGTCATTTTTGTTGCCCGTTTGGACAAATTTTGTAATAAATACTATGACTATATGCATCTCAAGATCCAGACGCTGGGAGAGTTTTCTCTTCCATTACCCAAAACAATGAAACAAGTCAAAATCTATGACTAGATGCACAACTGCAAATTCATTTTTTCCAAAACGTGAGCAGGGACTTTACCATTTTATTGGGAGAGAGAACATCGAACCAATGAGGATGTAAGCACCAAGACACTCAAATGGATCAACATCATCGACACAAGATATAGCATCTTAAATTTACTTCTTGAGGGCAAAATGTGATTAAAAATTCTCTTCTAAATGAAATGTGTTACAAACTCATTGCACAAACAAAATGTCATTTTTGTATTTTATTCTTGATACTATCATGAAGTAAAAACAAGAATATGCCAACAAATACCCCAGTCTAATGAACTTCTCTAACCTAAACCAAGTAACAGAAGCATATGAAGTTCCACATGGAAAAAGGATGAGGGCACTTACTCTGACAAACCGTGTTTCTTTAGTGCTTGCAATTTCTCTTTGTAGCACTCATCAGACTTGTTAAGAGACACCAAGAATTCAACTGAATCATTTGGATTTGTTCCCTCTTTTGGTACAAAACCATAGGAAAGCAATAGCTCACCACTGGATTTCTTCCCGTAGGATATGAACACCTGAGGAGGTCAAACAAGAAATAGACAAGTTAGCTAGTAATAATTTCTCATAAGAAACACATTTAAAATATATGCATGGAATAAGACTAATTAGCCCCAAGCGTAACACATGCAGAAAATGATAAGGCCACAATAAAAGAAGTACAGTGGCCCATCTGAAATCAAAGTATACTCTATCTGTAAAATATAAAATGCATAGATGCAGAGACACAGCCTGTACAAGACTCAAGATGATTTCGTACTTTAAATGCCAGTCTACTGCTACAGAAAAGGGTGCACAATATACTAGATGAAATTATATCGGAATTTAACTGATTCCCAGTTCTGTAAAACCAAGAGAAGATGCCAAATGGCCTTCCGAAAACAAGCAATAGTGAAGATTATGATCATCATTAATGTCGTGGACATGACAATTACCAATGGATGAGGACTGATGGACTTTTTGGTAACTAACTTGGTATGGAGAAAATATATAGTAGAGTCAAAGCACAAATAAAAAATGTTACCTGCTCACCTGGTTGATACGAACGATCAGTGGTGAAGACTATTCCTTGCGATGACTTGTCATAATCCAGGAATGCATCTACCTGGAAAGTTGATTTTGCTAAGAAAAAATGCATGACATTGTGCACTTCAGGAAGACTTGGGAAATGATGGAAAAAGGTGGAAAATTGTCCGATGTGTGGTGCTTAAGGCATTCAGCACAATATTGCTAAAAATTCTTTGTAAACAGGAGAAATGTGGGACTTGCTGTACTTCATAATTCCATACAACATTTTTTTAGAACTGAAATGATTCCTTAAATAGAAAATGTAATACCTCAGGGCTATGGTTAAGCATATCTGCCCAAGGAACTAGTGCAACCTTTCCGTCCATTGATTCTAAACGAACCTGCAAAATAGTGCGATGCAGTGTGCATGTTCTTATAGCAGAAAAGGACAGCAAAAGCATATGTATATGTAATGGAAAGGGCTATCAGATAAGCAAAATGAAGTAAAACAAGGTTTGCATCATATTTAGTAGCTTCATAACACTTTTTCTTACCAGACGTGAGAAGAGAATGCCGAAGGACCATCTAAAGTTCTCCATGTTGTATACCTAAAATAAGAAAGTAGCGGCACCAAACTCAAAAATCAATTGATGATAATAATTCAGACCAGTGGCGATTCCATGTGTATGCTGTGGGGTCAGCTGACCCCACAGCCTTTTGGATTACACCCTTAGATTAGTTGATAATTGTGAAAAAAATTGGAACACATTACATAGTTCAGTATATTTGAACCCACAGCATTTTCACGCTGGAGCCGCCACTGCATCAGACCATATTATTTGTTATAGTAGCGACTTCCTCTCCTTTGTTTTCATAGTGATAGTCAAACAGTTAAATATCATCAGCATTGTTTAGTCATGCTGTATTCGGAACATTTAATTAATCAAATTTATGCTTCTGTTTATCGAAATTGGGTGGCACCTGCTGCGATGAATTCCAGACATAATCGATTGATGGCAGTGTTTTTTGTGTTTAACTTGAAATGGAATCCCCGTGAATGCCCCATGTCACAAGAATAGTTTTCCAAACCCCCCTCTTATGTTAATCAGTTTAAACTACTCTCTCCATTCCAAACTACTTGTCGTGGTTTTAGTTCATTGAACTAAAACCACGACAAGTAATTTGGAACGGAGGGAGTAATATAGCAGCGGTTGCAAAGCATACCTTCTCGGGGAACAAATCTGGATATTTAGAAAATATTCGATCTCGAAGGTCGTTGTATCTGCCAAAACCATAAGGCGTCATTCCAGTGAGGGCACCAAACAGAGGAGAAAACTTAGTGTGGTAAATGACTAGGACAAAAACAGATAGACACTTACGTCCCAATCACATCACTGATCCTTGAAATTGCCCGTTCCCTGATTGGTGAAGCCGCCAAGTATGCATCTATCTCAGTGCGAGTCCTACAATGACAAAGAAAGGCTGTACAAGATTGAGAATGTTATCTCAAAAACCACTCGTCTTATCACTTGGACGTCATGGCAACAGCAACCGTGGGGCTATACCAGTACAGAAGCGAGTAAGGCTGCCTAGGCAATGCGTCGATGTAGCTGCTCCACCTCGACGAACCCTCCAAGCTGGCTTCGCTTATGAGGTAGGTGGCGAGAAGCGGCCAGTCGGGCACAGAGTACCTCTTCATCACATCCCCCACCTCGCGGTTGCTCCATTCCTACAAACGACACGAGCACAAGAAGGACAGTAATTGTGAAAACTGAATGCCGTTAATGGGGTTGTGAATGATGAGGGAGATTGTATGATCATTTCTACCGAGTCGGCGGTGATGACGAGGGTCGGGGGCACGAAGAGCAGCTTCTCTCCATTCCGGACGTTCTTGAGCGCGACGAGGCCGCGCTCGCCGATGTCCACCTTCTCTAGGGCCAGCCGCTGCTCGGGGAGCCCCGACGCGGTGAGCCACCGCTCCAGCGACGCCGCGCTCTCCAGGGACTCGATCTCGCAGCCCCATGGGACGCCCGCGACGGCCTCGCGCTGCGCCGGAGCGGACGCGGACGCCGACGCCGCTGCGGCGCGGACGGAGAAGCGGGGGCGGACGCTGGAGGAGGAGGAGGAGGAGGAGGGGCAGGGGCGGAGCCGACGGGGTGCGCGCGGGTGCGACGGCGGCCGGAACTGGGGGTGGAGAGCGGTGGTGGTGGTGGTAGAGGTGGCCATGGCGAAGCCGCGAAAGTGGAGGGACGGTTGTGTGCGGGCGCGGGGGCTTGCTTATCCGCTCGTTCGTGGCGGGCCTAGGGTTTTATCCGTTTCTCTTACGGGCAGGCTTGAAATCTCCGTTTTCGTGGGCTTGACAAGGCTTGTTGTGACGATGGGGAGAGACTCTGTCTCGATCCGGTAGGCGAGCGGTAGGATGTCCGGCCCAGTTAACACGTACACGAACGGTTTTGCAAAGATGAAATCTTTCATCGGTTTTGAAAAGATTTCACGCGTTTTTTTCTGTGTTTTTCTTCATGATGTGCATTGGTTTTAATTTTCTCCTTCCTTTGTTTATTATTTCAAATACATGTCGCCCTTTTTAATACACGTTGTAAATTTTTTGTATACACATTGAACAATTTTTGTACCCATTCAACATTTTTAAGTACATGATGAATATTTTTCTAAATACATGTTTGAGCATTTTTTGTTGAATACAGTATATGTTAAAATCCAAATATACATTGAGACTTTTTAGAATATAAATTAAAAAATAAGACATATGAAACATTTTTAGGTACACCTTGAACATTTTAAAAATGTATGGTGAATTTTAAAATACACAATGATTTTTTTCAAATACACGTTATACATTTTTTGTATACACGTGGACATTTTTTTATACATGTTGGACAGTTTTAATACATGATAAACGATGATCATTTTTTTAAGATGTCACAACATAACCATATAACCGGTCACTAACCTCAGACTCCTCAATGGCGCCTTGGGCGGCCTCTACCTCGAGTAGATGTAGGATCTCCAATCCTCCACTCATTTCCCATGCCAAACACAAAACGCAAACCTAAACCGGAGTGCTAACCTGATGTTCTGCAAGTGCACAAAGTTTAGTTGTAACTTTTTTGAAATAAGAGTATTACTACTCGTGATGGAGTTGTTGGATTTTCCGAAGAGTAAGGGTGAACTAATATAATAGCAGATAGTATTTCCTTCAATTAAGAATCAAGGTTTATCGAATCAGTAGGAGCCATCACACTAGCAATGTGATAGTACCTGCACACAGACACCACAATTGCTTGCATCCAACAAAGGCAAGGGTGTCTTCACTCCCCTTGTTCTTGCTAGTTACAAGATTAAAACTAATGTGATAGGCAAAGCAATAAAAGGGTAAAAAAGAAAATAAAAGAAAGCAAACAAAGCAATTATAGGAATCTTAGTATTGATGGAGAATGGACCCGGCGGCCATAGGTTCAATTATGGCATCTCTCTCGAAAGCATAGCTACGGTGGGTGAACAAATTAATGTTGGGCAATTGATAAAATTGTGCATACTTTTGATTATCAACCATGGCATAATCATTACATGGGCATTACGTCTGTGACAAGTAGACCACTAATCCAACTGCATCTATTACTATTACTCCACCCCAAGACCGATATCCAGCATGTATCTTAAAGTATTAAGTTCATGACAAACAAAATAATGCTTTAAGTAAGATGACATAATGTAGACAAAATAAGATCAAACAATATGAACAAACCCCATAGTTTTATCCTTAGTAGAAACAATACAATACATGCCTTTGCCCCTCCTAACACAGGGCAAGATCGCCGCAAGATTGAACCTACCACAAAGAACCTCATCCGCTTAAGATAAATCAATCTAACCTGGGTAAAGTAGAAGGATAGATCAGAGAGAAATACAAAGCTACAAAATTACGCAGGAAAGATATCTCAAAGACTCGAATAAATTCAATGAATAATCTGAACATAAACCCACAATTCATCGGATCCCAACAAACACACAGCAAAAGATTACATCGGATAGATCTTAGAGAAGATCATCGTATCGAAGAGAGAGCGAGCGAGCGAGAGAGAGAGAGAGAGAGAGAGAGAGAGAGAGAGAGAAAGGGAGAGAGAGAACTAGATCTAGATACTACTATGGCCCTGCAGGTCTTGAAGGAACTACTCACACATCATCACGGAGGTGGCAAGGTTGATGAAAATGGCCTCCCCAATGATTCCCCCTCTGATAGAGTGACAGAACAGGGCTCCAGATGGGATCACTTTGAAACAGAGGCTTGCGGTGGTGATAAAATTGTTTGGGGTCTCACTTCGAGGATTTTCGAATATATGGATTTTATAGGCCAAGAATTAGGGAAGACAAAGTTACAAGGGGCCCACAAGTCAGAGTGCCACGCCCTACCCCTTAGGGCGCGCTCCCCTGGCTTGTGGGACCCTTGTGGGTTGACACGTCCATTTTGCATCATGTTTCCTATTGTTATTTATGATGTTTTGGGTTAATATTTCACTTCATCAGGCAATTCTAATGATTTTTTCTCTCTTTTTTTGCAAGTTTTATATGAAGAGGGAAATTGTCGGCAACCGAAATTTTGGACCTAAAAGGAGCTACACCAGAGATAGCTATTCTTCGGAGTTTAAAAAGACCTAAAAATTTACGAAGATTTATTTTGAAATTAATAAAAAATACTGGAAGGCGAATCACCAGGAGGGGCCCCACCAGTGAGCTTGTGGACCCACCAGCAGGCCTCCGTGGCCCACCTCCTATATGATGCCATTTGCCCTAGAAAAGATCAAGAGAAGACTTTCGGCATGAAGCGCCGCCTTCTCGAGGCGGAACTTGGGCAGGAGCACTTGCTCTCCGGCGGAGCGATTCCGCCGGGGATACTTCCCTCCGGGGGGGGGGGGAATCAAAGCCATCGACATCACCAACAATCCTCTCATCATGGGAGGACCAATCTTAATCAACATCTTCACCAGCACCATCTCATCTCAAATCCTAATTCATCTCTTGTATTCGATCTTTGTCTCAAAACCTCAGATTGATACCTGTGGGTTGCTAATAGTGTTGTTTACATCTTGTAGTTGATGCTAGTTGGTTTATTTGGTGAAAGATTATATGTTCAAATCCTTAATCATATACAATACCTCTCTAATCTTGAACATGAATATGATTTATGAGTAGTTTTGTTCATTCTTGAGAACATGGGAGAAGTCTTGTTATAAGTAATTATGTGAAGTTGGTATTCGTTCAGTATTTTGATGATATGTATGATGTTCTTCCTCTAGTGGTATCGTGTGAGCGTCGATTACTTAACAATTTACCATGCTTGGCCCAGGGGAAGGCATTGGGGAGTAATAAATAGATGATGGGTTGCGAGAGTGACAGAAGATTAAACCCTAGTTTATGAGCTATTCCGTAAGGGACTGATTTGGATCCATACATTTCATGATGGACGCTGATAACGCCCACACGTGTGGTGGGAGCAGCACCTGCCCACATGCCCTACAACACATAGATTGCGCCACATCACCGCATGCATGCATGTGGGAATCTTTTTGGATTTCCAGTTTTAAAAATGTTTTATCTCTTAAATGAAAATCCGATTGAAGATCCATTTTCACCATTAAACCCCTCACGGGGAGATCTTAGAAACTAGATCTCATATCAATATGTTTCGGCGAAATTTTTTGGGGTGTTAAAAGTTGCCATGTCTATTGCACATGAATTGCCATGGTGTTTACACTGAAGTTGCCATGATATGTTTCAGCTATTTTTTCTTCTAACTTTAAAAGAAAAAATTAACATATTAAAAAAGGGGAATTAAGAAACTAGACTTGCCATGAACCATAAACTAAAATTGCCATGATACATGCACTTAAAATTGCCATGGTTCATATAAAAAAATAATTTCCATAGTTAAAGTACTGGAATTGCCATGGTCAAAATAAAATTGCCACGATCTATAAACTAGCCACATGGCAACTTTAGTATAAACATGTTGGAAATATGCCTAGAGGCAATAATAAATTGGTTATTATCATATTTCCCTGTTCATGATAAACGTCTATTATCCATGCTAGAATTGTATTGATCGGAATCTCAGATACATGTGTGGATACATAGGCAACACCGTGTCCCTAACGAGCCTCTACTAGACTAGCTCGTATATCAAAAGATGGTTAAGGTTTCCTAACCATAGACATGTCTATGATCATCATAGACATGTGTTGTCACTTGATGGAAAAGACCCATCCGTTAGCATAGTATTTGATCGTTCAGTTTATTGCTACTGCTTTCTTAATGTCAAATACATATTCCTTCGACCATGAGATCATGCAACTCTCGGACTCCAGAGGAATACTTTGTGTGCTATCAAATGTCACAACGTAACTGGGTGATCATAAAGATGCTCTACAGGTATCTCCGAAGGTGTCTGTTGAGTTGGCATGAATCGAGATTGGGATTGTCACTCTGTATGATGGAGAGGTATTTCTGGGCCCTCTCGGTAATACACATCACAAGAAGATTGCAAGCAAAGTGACTAAGGAGTTAGTTGCAAGATGATGTATTACGGCACAAGTAAAGAGACTTACCGGTAACAAGATTCAACTAGGTATAGAGATACCGACGATCAAATCTCGGGCAAGTAACATACCGACAGACAAAGGGAATTACGCATGTTGTCATAAAGGTTCAACCGATAAAGGATCTTCGTGGAATATGTAGGAATCAATATGGGCATCTAGGTACCGCTATTGGTTATTGAACGAAGAGGTTTCTCGGTCATGACTACATAATTCCCGAAACCGCAGGGTCGCACGCTTAACGTTCGTTGACGCTAGAGTAGTATTGGGATATTTGATGAGTTGTAACAAAATGTTGTTCAGAGTCCTAGATGAGATCTCGGACAACGACGAGTCTCGGAATGGTCGAGAGGTAAAGATTTATATAAGGGAAGTCATATTTTGGCTTCTAAAAAAAGGTGCAGTTTTTTCGATATTGTACCGGGAAGCTTCCAGAAGGTTCCGGAGGGGTCCGGAAGTCCACAAGTGGGTTCACCATGACCCAAGGGCTAGACTGGGCTGTGGGGAGGCGCCTTGGCCTTATTGGGTTAGGCGTACCAAATCCTCAAAAGCCCATGTGGCTAGGGAAGGCAAAAAAAGGAAGGAGTCCTAGTAGGAATAGGATTGGACTTGTAGTGCAAGTACTCTCCCCCTTAGCTGCGCCCCAGGGCTTGGAGGGGTTATTTCTCATGCCCCTCCACCTATATATAGAGGGGAGGGGCTCCCCAATAGGATACACCAAGCCCTTGGCGCCCCTCTCTCTTCCGTTACTCCATAGTTCCACCGCCTCGTCCCGACGACGCTTAGCGAAGCGCTGTCGGTGCTCCACCACCACCATCACCACCACGTCGTAGTGTTGGTTGTGATCCCGTATACTTATCCTCTCCCGCTTGCTGGATCAAGAAGGAGGACACATCATCGATTCACACGTGTGCTAAACTCGGAGGTGTCGTCCGTTTGGCACTAGATCGGTTGGATCGTGATCGGATCACGAAGAGTACGGCTATATTAACCGCGTGATAAATGCTTCCGCTTAGCGATCTACAAGGGTATGTAGATGCTCTCCCCCTCTCATAGCTATGCATCTCCATGAATAGATCTTGCATGCGTGTAGAAATTTTTTTGTTTTCCATGCAACGTTCCCCAACAGTGGCATCAAGAGCCAGGTCTATGCGTAGATGATATGCACGAGTAGAACACAAAGGAGTTGTGGGCGGTGATGTTCATATTGCTTACCACCACCGTCTTATTTTGATTCGGCGGTATTGTGCGATGAAGCGGCCCAGGCCAACCTTACATGTCCACGTACATGAGACCGGTTCCACTGATTGACATGCAACTTGTTTTGCATAAAGGTGGCTGCCAGGTGTCTGTTTCTCCTTTTAGAAGGTTAAAACAGCAAACTTGGTAATCACCATTGTGGTGTTGCGTAGGTAAGAACGGTTCTTGCTAGTTGCCTATGGCAGCCACATAAAACTTGCAACAACAAAGTAGAAGACGTCTAACTTGTTTTGGCAGGGTATGTTGTGAGGTGATATGGTGAAGACGTGATGTGATATACGTTGTTATATGAGATGATCATGTTTTATAATATTGACAACCGACAGGAGCCGTAGGGTTGTCTTTTAATTATTGTACTACATGTGTGTAATCATTAAGCGCCATGTAATTGCTTTACTTTATCGCTATGCGTTAGCAATAGTTGTAGAAGCAATAGTTGGCGAGACGACCCCGACGCAACGATGGAGATCAAGGTGTCGCCCCGGTGACGATGGAGATCAAAAGCACAAGATGATGATGGCCATATCATGTCACATATTTTGATTGCATGTGATGTTTATCCTTTATGCATCTTATTTTGCTTAGAACGATGATACGCCTCCAACGTATCTATAATTTTTGATTGTTCCATGCTATTATATTATCTATTTTGGATGTTTAATGGGCTTTACTAAGCACTTTTATATTATTTTTAGGACTAACCTATTAACCGGAGGCCCAATGCAAATTGCTGTTTTTTTGCCTATTTCAGTGTTTCGCAGAAAAGGAATATCAAACGGAGTCCAAACGGAATGAAACCTTCGGGAGAGTTATTTCTGGAACAAACATGATCCAGAGGACTTGGAGTGGACGTCAAGAAAGAAGCAAGGAGGCCACGAGGCAGGGAGGCGCGCCTCCCACCCTTGTTGGCCCCTCGCCGCTCCACCGACCTACTTCTTCCTCCTATATATACCCACGTATCCCGAAAACATCCAGGAGCATCACGAAACCCTATTTCCACCGCCGCAACCTTACATGCCGTGAGATCCCATCTTGGGGCCTTTTTCGGCGCTCACACGAGGGGGAATCGATCACGGAGGGCTTCTACATCAACACCATAGCCTCTCCGATGATGTGTGAGTAGTTTACCACAGACCTTCGGGTCCATAGTTATTTGCTAGATGGCTTCTTCTCTCTCTTTGGATCTCAATACAAAGTTCTCCTCGATTCTCTTGGAGATCTATTCGATGTAACTCTTTTTGCGGTGTTTTGTCGAGACCCAATGAATTGTGGGTTTACGGTCAAGATTATCTATGAACAACATTTGAATCTTCTCTGAATTCTTTTATGTATGATTGGTTATCTTTGCAAGTCTCTTCGAATTATCAGTTTGGTTTGGCCTACTTGATCTTTCTTGCAATGGGAGAAGTGCTTAGCTTTGGGTTCAATCTTGCATTGCTCGATCCCAGTGACAGAAAGGGAAATGACACGTATTGTATTGTTGCCATCGAGGATAAAAAGATGGGGTTTATATCATATTGCTTGAGTTTATCCCTCTACATCATGTCATCTTGCTTAATGCGTTACTCTGTTCTTATGAACTTAATACTCTAGATGCATGCTGGATAGCGGTCGATGTGTGGAGTAATAGTAGTAGATGCAAAATCGTTTCAATCTACTTGTCGCGGACGTGATGCCTATATACATGATCATGCCCAGATATTCTCATAATTATGCACTTTTCTGTCAATTGCTTGACAGTAATTTGTTCACCCACCGTAATACTTATGCTATCTTGAGATAATCCACTAGGGAAACCTATGGCCCCCAGGTCTATTTTCCATCATATAAGTTTCCATTCTATTTTTACTTTGCATTCTTTACTTTCAGTTTATATCATAAAAATACCAAAATATTTATCTTATTATCTCTATCAGATCTCACTTTTGCAAGTGGCCGTGAAGGGATTGACGACCCCTTTTTTGCGTTGGTTGCAAGGTTCTTATTTGTTTGTGCAGGTATAAGGCGACTTGTGTGTAACCTCCTACTGGATTGATACCTTGGTTCTTAAAAACTGAGGGAAGTACTTACATTACTTTGCTGCATCACCCTTTCCTCTTCAAGGGAAAAACCAACGCAAGCTCAAGAGGTAGCAAGAAGGATTTTTGGCGCCGTTGCCGGGGAGGCTTACGCCAAGACAAGTCAAGATTTGATCTTCCAGCATCTAGCCATCTCTGGCGCAGTTTGAAGGAAATATGCCCTAGAGGCAATAATAAAGTTATTATTTATTTCCTTATTTCATGATAAATGTTTATTATTCATGCTAGAATTGTATTAACCGGAAACATAATACATGTGTGAATACATAGACAAACATAGTGTCACTAGTATGCCTCTACTTGACTAGCTCATTAATCAAAGATGGTTGTGTTTCCTAACCATAGACATGTGTTGTCATTTGATTAATGGGATCACCTCATTAGGAGAATGATGTGATTGACATGACCCATTCCGTTAGCTTAGCACTTGATCGTTTAGTATATTGCTAATGCTTTCTTCATGACCTATACATGTTCCTGTAACTATGAGATTATGCAACTCCCATTTACCGGAGGAACACTTTGGGTACTACCAAACGTCACAACGTAACTGGGTGATTATAAAGGAGTACTACAGGTGTCTCCAAAGGTACTTGTTGGGTTGGCGTATTTCGAGATTAGGTTTTGTCACTCCGATTGTCGGAGAGGTATCTCTGGCCTTCTCGGTAATACACATCACATAAGCCTTGCAAGCATTACAACTAATGAGTTAGTTGTGAGATGATGTATTACGGAACGAGTAAAGAGACTTACCGGTAACGAGATTGAACTAGGTATTGGATACCGACGATCGAATCTCGGGTAAGTAAAATACCGATGACAAAGGGAACAACGTATGTCGTTATGCGGTTTGACCGATAAAGATCTTCGTAGAATATGTAGGAACCAATATGGGCATCCAGGTTCCGCTATTGGTTATTGACCAAGAATAGTTCTAGGTCATGTCTACATAGTTCTCGAACCCGTAGGGTCCGCACGCTTAAGGTTTCGATGGCAGTTATATTATGAGTTTATGAGTTTTGATGTACCAAGGAGTTCGAGTCCGGATGAGATCGGGGACATGACGAGGAGTCTCGAAATGGTCGAGGCGTAAAGATCGATATATTAGACGACTATATTCGAGTTCGGAAAGGTTCGAATGATTCGGTATTTTGAGAGTGGGAGAGTTACGGAATTCACGGGGAGAAGTATTGGGCCTTATTGGGCCTGCGGAAAGAGAGGGGCTGCCTAGGGCAGGCGCGCGCCAAGGCCTAGTCCGAATGGACTAGGGGAGGCCGCACCTTCCTCCCTTCCCTCCTTCTCTCCTACTCCTACTAGGAAAGGAGGAGTCCTACTCCGGTGGGAGTAGGACTCCCCCTGGTGCGCCTCCTCCTTGGCCGGCCACCTCCTCCTTGCTCCTTTATATCTGAGGCGGGGGCACCCCATAACACACAAGTTGATCTATGGATCGTTCCTTAGCCGTGTCGCGTGCCCCTTCCACCATATTCCACTTGGTCATATCGTCAGAGAGCTTAGGCGAAGCCTGCGCCGGAGAAGTCATATCGTCGCGGAGCTTAAGCGAAGCCCTGCGTCGGTGGAGCATCAACATCGTCCTGCCACGTCGTCTTGTGGAACTCTTCCCGACACTTTCTGGATCGAGTCCGGGATCGTCATCGAGCTGAGCGTGTGCGAACTCGGAGGTGCCGTCGTTCGGTGCTTGGATCGGTCGGATCGTGAAGACGCGTCGACTACATCAACAGCGTTGTTATAACGCTTCGCTTTCGGTCTCACGTGCGTGGGCGGACCTCTCCCTCTCGTTGCTATGCCATCACCATGGTCTTGCGTGATCGTAGGAAATTTTTGAAATTACTCGTTCCCCAACATGGCATCCGAGCCTGGTTTTATGCGTTGATGTCATATGCAGAGTAGAACACAAGTGAGTTGTGGGCGATATAAGTCATCTTGCTTACCAGCATGTCATACTTTGGTTCAGCGGTATTGTGAGATGAAGCGGCCGGACCGACATTACGCGTGCGCTTACGCGAGACTGGTTTCACCGCTTGAGCACTAGTTGCTTAAAGGTGACCGCGGTGTCTCTCTCTCACTTTAGTTGAACCGAGTATGACTACGCCCGGTCCTTGAGAAGGTTAAAAGCGGAGTCTATTTGACAAACTATCGTTGTGGTTTTGATGCGTGGTAAAACGGTTCTTGCTCAGCCCGTAGCAGCCACGTAAAACTTGCAACAACAAAGTAGAGGACGTCTAACTTGTTTTTGCAGGGCATGTTGTGATGTGATATGGTCAAGGCGTGATGCTATATTTTATTGTATGAGATGATCATGTTTTGTAACCGAGTTATCGGCAATGGCGAGAGCCATATGGTTGTCGCTTTATTGTATGAAATGCAAGCGCCATGTAATTGCTTTACTTTATCACTAAGGAGTAGCGATAGTCGTAGAAGCAATAGTTGGCGAGACGACAACGATGCTACGATGGAGATCAAGGTGTCGCGCCGGTGGCGATGGTGATCATGATTTGCGGTGCTTGGCGATGGAGATCACAAGCACAAGATGATGATGACCATATCATATCACTTATATTGATTGCATGTGATGTTTATCCTTTATGCATCTTATCTTGCTTTGATTGGCGGTAGCATTATAAGATGATCTCTCACTAAAAAATTATCAAGAAGTGTTCTCCTGAGTATGCACCGTTGCCAAAGTTCGTAGTACCCGGACACCACGTGATGATCGGGTGTGATAAGTTCTACGTCCATCTACAACGGTGCAAAACAGTTGCACACGCGAATACTCGAGTTAAACTTGACGAGCCTAGCATATAACAGATATGGCCTCGGAACACGGAGACCGAAAGGTTGAGCGTGAATCATATAGTAGATATGATCAACATAGTGATGTTCACCATTGAAACTACTCCATCTCACGTGATGATCGGACATGGTTTAGTTGATTTGGATCACGTGATCACTTAGATGACTAGAGAGATGTCTGTCTAAGTGGGAGTTCTTAAGTAATATGATTAATTGAACTTTAATTTATCATGAACTTAGTCCTGGTAGTATTTTGCAAATTATGTTGTAGATCAATAACTCGCGTTGTTGCTTCCCTATGTTTTTATATGTGTTCCTAGAGAAAATTGTATTGAAAAATGTTAGTAGCAATGATGCGGATTGGATCCGTGATCTGAGGTTTATCCTCATTGCTGCCTGAAACGATTATGTCCTTAATGCACCGCTAGGTGACAGACCTATTGCGGGAGCGGATCACGACGTTATGAGCGTTTGGCTAGCTCAATATGATGACTACTTGATAGTTTAGTGCACCATACTTAACGGCTTAGAATCGGGACTTCAAAGGCGTTTTGAGCGTCATGGACCATATGAGATGTTCCAGAATTGAAGTTAATATTTCAAGCAAATACCGAGTTGAGAGATATGAAGTCTCCAACAAGTTCTATAGCTAAAAGATGGAGGAGAATCGCTCAACTAGTGAGCATGTGCTCAGATTATGCAGGTACTTCAATCGCTTGAATCAAGTGGGAGTTAATCTTCCGGATAAGATAGTGATTGACGAATTCTCTAGTCACCATCACCAAGTTAGTAGAACTTCATGATGAACTATAATATGCAAGGGATGACAAAAGTAATTCCCAAGCTCTTCGTGATGCTGAAATCGACGAAGGTAGAAATCAAGAAAAGAGCATCAAGTGTTGATGATTGACAAGACCACTAGTCTCAAGGAAAAGGGCAAAGGGAAGAAGGGGAACTTCAAAAGAGCGGCAAGCAAGTTGCTACTCGGTGAAGAAGCCCAAGTCTGGACCTAAGCACGAGACTAAGTGCTTTTGCTACAATGGAATTGGTCACTGGAAGCGGAACTACCCCAAGTGTTTGGCGGATAAGAAGGATGGCAAAGTGAACAAATGTATATTTGATATACAGATTATTGATGTATATTTTACTAGTGTTCATAGCAACCCCTCGGTATTTGATACTTGGTTCGGTTGCTAAGAGTAGTAACTCAAAGCAGGAGTTGCGAATGAATGAAACTAGTTGAAGGGAAGTGACGATGAGTGTTGGAAGTAGTTCCAAGATTGATATGATCATCATCGCACACTCCCTATACTTTCGGGATTAGTGTTAAACCTAAATAAATGTTATTTGGTGTTTGCGTTGAGCATGAATATGATTTGATCATGTTTATTGCAAAACGGTTATTCATTTAAAGTCAAAGAATAATTGTTGTTCATTTAAATGAATAAAACCTTCGATGGTCATACACCCAATGAAAATAGTTTTCAAAACGGTTATTCATTTAAAGTCAAAGAATAATTGTTGTTACTGTTTAAATGAATAAAACCTTCAATGGTCATACACCCAATAAAAATAGTTTGTTGGATCTCGATCGTAGTAATACACATATTCATAATATTGATGCCAAAAGATGCAAAGTTAATAATGATAGTGCAACTTATTTGTGGCACTTTGCCGTTTAGGTCATATTGGTGTAAAGCGCATGAAGAAACTCCATGCTGATGGGATTTTGGAATCACTTGATTATGAATCACTTGATGCTTGCGAACCATGCCTTATGGGCAAGATGACTAAAGACTCGTTCTCCGGAACAATGGGCGAGCAAATGACTTATTGGAAATAATACATCTTGATGTATGCGGTCCGATGAGTGTTAAAGCTCACGGCAAGTATCATTATTTTTGACCTTCACAAGATGATTTGAGCAGATATGAGTATATCTACTTAATGAAGCACAAGTCTGAAACATTTGAAAAGTTCAAATAATTTCAGAGTGAAGTGGAGAATCATCGTAATAAGAAAATAAAGTTTCTCGATCGATCGTGGAGGAGAATATTTGAGTTCTGAGTTTGGCCTTCATATAAAACAATGTGGAATAGTTTCACACTCACGCCACATGGAACACCATAACGTAATGGTGTGTCCGAGCGTCATAACCGTACTTTATTTTGATATGGTGCGATCAATGATGTCTCTTACCAATTTACCAATATCGTTTTGGGGTTATGCATTAGAGACAACTGCATTCACGTTTAATAGGGCACCATCTAAATCCGTTGAGATGACACCGTATGAACTATGGTTTAACGATAAACCTAAGCTGTCGTTTCTTAAAAGTTTGGAGTTGTGATGCTTATGTGAAAAAGTTTTCAACTGATAAGCTCGAACCCAAATCGAATGCGTCTTCATAGAATACCCAAAGGTAACTATTGGGTACACCTTCTATCACAGATCCGAAGGCAAGTTATTCGTTGCTAAGATGAATCCTTTCTAGAGAAGAAGTTTCTCTCGAAAGAAGTGAGTGGGAGGAAAGTAGAACTTGATGAGGTAATTGTACCTTCTCCCTTATTGGAAAGTAGTTCATCACAAAATCAGTTCGGTGATTCCTACACCAATTAGTAAGGAAGTTAATGATGATGATCATGAAACTTCAGATCAAGTTGCTACCAAACCTCGTAGGTCTTCGAGTAAGATCCGCACCAGTGTATGCGGTAATCATGTTCGGAAGTCATGTTACTAGACCATGATGAACCTACGAACTATGAGGAAGCGATGATGAGCCCAGATTCCACGAAATGGCTTGAGGCCATGAAATCTGAGATAGGATCCATGTATGAGAACAAAGTATGGACTTTTATTGACTTGCTCGATGATCGACAAGCCATGTTAAATAAATGGATCTTCAAGAGGAAGACAGATCTTGATAGTAGTGTTACTATCTACAAAGCTAGACTTGTCAAAAGGTTTTAGACAAAGTTCAAGATGTTGAATACAATGAGATTTTCTCACTTGTATCGATGCTTAAAAGTCTGTCCGAATCATGTTAGCAATTGCCACATTTATGAAATCGGCAAATGGATGTCAAAACTGCATTCCTTAATGGTTTTCTTAAAGAAGAGTTGTATATGATACAACCAGAAGATTTTGTCAATCCTAAAGGTGCTAACAA
Source organism: Aegilops longissima (assembly GCA_021605205.1). NCBI lineage: Eukaryota > Viridiplantae > Streptophyta > Magnoliopsida > Poales > Poaceae > Aegilops > Aegilops longissima. The sequence goes on along the minus strand of CM038681.1, from coordinate 525,693,668 downwards.
AATGTGCAAGCTCCAAATGATCCATCTATGGACCGGTGCAAGCATCTCGGAGTTGGAATAAGCGCTTTGATAGTGTGATCAAAGCATATGGTTTTATCTGAGACTTTTGGAGAAGCTCTGTATTTACAAAGAAGTGAGTGGGAGCACTCAGCATTTCGATAAGTATATGTGAATGACATATTGTTGATCGAAATAATGTAGAATTATTCGCAAAGCATAAAGGAGTATTTGAAAGGAGTTTTTCAAAGAAAGACCTCGGTGAAGCTTCTTACATATTGAGCATCAAGATCTATTGAGATAGATCAAGACACTTGATAAGTTTTTCAATAAGCACATACCTTGTCAAGATTTTGAAGTAGTTCAAAATGGAGCAGTCAAAGAAAAGTTCTTGCACGTGTTACAAAGGTGTGAAATTGAGTAAGACTCAAATCCCGACCACGACGAGAAAATAGAAAAGAGAATGAAAGTCATTCCCTATGCCTCGATCATAGGTTCTATGAAGTATGCCATGCTATGTACTAGACCTATTATATACCTTGCTCTGAATTTGGCAAGGAGTACAATAGTGATCTAGGAGTAGATCATTTGGACATTGGTCAAGAACATCCTTAGTGAGGACTAAGGAAATGTTTCTCGATTATGGAAGTGAAAAAAAGGTTAAATAAGTAAAGGGTTACGTCGATGCAAGTTTTAACACTAATCTAGATGACTCGAGTCTCAATCTGGATACATATTGAAAGTGGGAGCAATTAGCTAGAGTAGCTCCGTGCGAGCATTGTAGACATAGAAATTTGCAAAATACTTACGGCTCTGAATGTGATGCAGACCCGTTGACTAAAATTATCTCACAAGCAAAACATGATCACACCTTAGTACTCTTTGGGTGTTAATCACATAGCGATGTGAACTAGATTACTGACTCTAGTAAACCCTTTGGGTGTTGGTCACATGTCGATGTGAACTATGGTGTTAACCACATATAGATGTGAACTATTGATGTTAAATCACATGGCGATGTGAACTAGATTATTGACTCTAGTGCAAGTGGGAGACTGAAGGAAATATGCCCTAGAGGCAATAATAAAGTTATTATTTATTTCCTTATTTCATGATAAATGTTTATTATTCATGCTAGAATTGTATTAACCGGAAACATAATACATGTGTGAATACATAGACAAACATAGTGTCACTAGTATGCCTCTACTTGACTAGCTCATTAATCAAAGATGGTTGTGTTTCCTAACCATAGACATGTGTTGTCATTTGATTAATGGGATCACCTCATTAGGAGAATGATGTGATTGACATGACCCAATCCGTTAGCTTAGCACTTGATCGTTTAGTATATTGCTAATGCTTTCTTCATGACCTATACATGTTCCTGTAACTATGAGATTATGCAACTCCGTTTACGGAGGAACACTTTGGTACTACCAAGCGTCACAACGTATCGGGTGATTATAAAGGAGTACTACAGGTGTCTCCAAAGGTACTTGTTGGGTTGGCGTATTTGAGATTAGGTTTTGTCACTCCGATTGTCGGAGAGGTATCTCTGGGCCTTCTCGGTAATACACATCACATAAGCCTTGCAAGCATTACAACTAATGAGTTAGTTGTGAGATGATGTATTACGGAACGAGTAAAGAGACTTACCGGTAACGAGATTGAACTAGGTATTGGATACCGACGATCGAATCTCGGGTAAGTAAAATACCGATGACAAAGGGAACAACGTATGTCGTTATGCGGTTTGACCGATAAAGATCTTCGTAGAATATGTAGGAACCAATATGGGCATCCAGGTTCCGCTATTGGTTATTGACCAAGAATAGTTCTAGGTCATGTCTACATAGTTCTCGAACCCGTAGGGTCCGCACGCTTAAGGTTTCGATGATGGTTATATTATGAGTTTATGAGTTTTGATGTACGAAGGAGTTCGAGTCCGGATGAGATCGGGGACATGACGAGGAGTCTCGAAATGGTCGAGGCGTAAAGATCGATATATTAGGCGACTATATTCGGAGTTCGGAAAGGTTCGAATGATTCGGTATTTTTGAGTATCTGGAGAGTTACGGAATTCACCGGGAGAAGTATTGGGCCTTATTGGGCCCTTCGGGAAGAGAGAGGGCTGCCTAGGGCAGGCGCGCGCCCAAGGCCTAGTCCGAATTGGACTAGGGGAGGGCCGCACCCCTTCCTCCCTTCCCTCCTTCTCTCCTACTCCTACTAGGAAAGGAGGAGTCCTACTCCCGGTGGGAGTAGGACTCCCCCTGCGCGCCTCCTCCTTGGCCGCCACCTCCTCCTTGCTCCTTTATATACGAGGCGGGGGCACCCCATAACACACAAGTTGATCTACGGATCGTTCCTTAGCCGTGTCGGTGCCCCTTCCACCATATTCCACTTCGGTCATATCGTCGTAGAGCTTAGGCGAAGCCTGCGCGGGAGAAGTCATATCGTCGCGGAGCTTAGGCGAAGCCCTGCGTCGGTGGAGCATCAACATCGTCACCACGCCGTCGTCTTGTGGAACTCTTCCCGACACTTTGCTGGATCGAGTCCGGGATCGTCATCGAGCTGAGCGTGTGCAGAACTTCGGAGGTGCCATCGTTCGGTGCTTGGATCGGTCGGATCGTGAAGGCGTCGACTACATCAACAGCGTTGTTATAATGCTTCCGCTTTCGGTCTCACGAGTGCGTGGGCGGACACTCTCCCCTCTCGTTGCTATGCCATCACCATGGTCTTGCGTGATCGTAGGAAATTTTTTGAAATTACTACGTTCCCCAACACAGTTGCCAAGTCAAGTAAAGACATACCAAGTACCCATCACAACTCTTATCCCTCGCATTACATTATTTGCCATTTGCCTCTCGTTTTCCTCTCCCCCACTTCACCCTTGCCGTCTTATTCTCCCTTCTTCTGTTCGTCTTTTCGTTTGCTTTGATGTCTTACTTGGCTTGTTTGCTTGTTTGGTTGGAATAGTTGTTTATTTATTGCTAAACAGAGAACCTAAGATCTATGGATCCTCATCCTCTTGCTAATCTTTTTAAGAGATCCAATTATGATGAACCAATTGCTAGTGAGTTTTGTGCACTATATCATCTTTATGAAGTTTTGCTTGAAATTCGTGAATCTGAAAATTGTGATGGAGAAATTTATGAAGAGATTCACGATAGCTCCTTGAATAAAAAGCATATTGCAATGATTTTTCTATAAATTCTCTTGATGTAAATTGTGCTAATATTATGCAAAACTCTAAGCTGGCGGATGCTAGTTTTGCTATGTCACTACTTGTTGCAATGATCATGATTGGGGTGATTCTTCTTATGATCTTGAAAATTTATTTAAACCCCATGATGAATATGAGATTGATAATAGTGTTTGCAATAATATTGAAAGTGGGTTTGGAAGAGTGTCAACTTTAGATCCCACATATTTGGAGAATGTTCAATCTTATGGTATTTTTGATAAAAGTGGGTTTGGAGAGGTCATGACTTTAGTTAATGATAATCCCACTATTTTGGAAGAGTGTCAAGTTCACATGCATGTGGATCATGTTGAGAATATGTTATGTGATAGCTATTTTGTTGAATTTGCCTATGACCCTACATGTAATTATTATGAGAGAGGAAAACATGGTTGTAGAAATTTTCATGTTACTAAATTACCTCTCGTCATGTTGAGATTGCTATCGTCTCTTTCTTCTTCCTTGCATATGATAATTTTTGCTTGCTATGATAATTTGTTTGATTATAAAATGCCTATGCATAGGAAATATGTTAGACTTAGATGTGTTTGTCACATGCTTTATGATGCTCCTTTTGTGCCTCAATTCTTGTCTTTCATGTGAGCATCATTAAAATTATCAATGCCTAGCTAAAAGGCTTTAAAGAAAAGCGCTTGTTGGGAGACAACCCATTATATTTACTTTCTGTTTTTGAATAAATATTTCATATAGCCTCTGTTTAGATGTGGTTCTGTGTTTTAATTAGTGTTTGTGCCAAGTACAACCTTTGGGAAGACTTGGGTGAAGTCTTTATGATCTTGCTGTAAAAAACAGAAACTTTAGTGCTGACGAGATTAGCTACAACTTTTTACTGGAGAGTGCTATTTAGTTGATTCTTTTTGCAGATGATTAATAGACAAATTCCTCACATCCAGAAATTTATTTTAGAATTTTTGGAGTTAGAAAAGTATATGTTTGATCCAGATTACTACAGATTGTTCTGTTTTGACAGATTCTGCTTTTCGTGTGTTGTTTGCTTATTTTGATGAATCTATGGCTAGTATCGGAGGGTATGAACCATAGAGAAGTTGGAATACAGTAGGTTTAACACCAATATAAATAAAGAATGAGTTCATTACAGTACCTTGAAGTGGTGATTTGTTTTCTTATACTAACGGAGCTCATAAGATGTTCTGTTGAATTTTGTGTTGTGAAGTTTTCAAGTTTTGGGTAAAGATTCGATGGATTATGGAATAAGGAGTGGAAAGATCCTATGCTTGGGGATGCCCAAGGCACCCCAAGGTAAAATTCAAGGACAACCAAAAGCCTAAGCTTGGGGATGCCCCGGAAGGCATCCCTCTTTAAATCTTAAATCTATCGGTAACTTTACTTGAGGCTATATTTTTATTCACCACATGATATGTGTTTTGCTTGGAGCGTCTTGTATGATTTGAGTCTTTGCTTTTTAGTTTACCACAATCATCCTTTCTGTACACACCTTTTGGGAGAGACACACATGAATCGGAATTTATTAGAATACTCTATGTGCTTCACTTATATCTTTTGAGCTAGAAAATTTTGCTCTATTGCTTCACTTATATCTTTTAGAGCACGGTGGTGGTTTTATTTTATAGAAATTATTGATCTCTCATGCTTCACTTATATTATTTTGAGAGTTTTTTAGAACAGCATGGTAGTTTGCTTTGGCTATAAAATTAGTCCTAATATGATGCACATCCAAGATGGGTATAATAAAAACTATCATATAAAGTGCATTGAATACTATGAGAAGTTTGATACTTGATAATTGTTTTGAGATATGAAGATGGTGATATTAGAGTCATGCTAGTTGAGTAGTTGTGAATTTGAGAAATACTTCTTCTAAAGTTTGTGATTCCCATAGCATGCACGCATGGTGAACCGTTATGTGATGAAGTCGGAGCATGATTTATTTCTTGATTGTCTTCCTTATGAGTGGCGGTCGGGGACGAGCAATGGTCTTTTCCTACCAATCTATCCCCCTAGGAGCATGCGCGTAGTACTTAGTTTCAATAACTAATAGATTTTTGCAATAAGTATATGAGTTCTTTATGACTAATGTTTCGTCCATGGATTATACGCACTCTCATCCTTCCACCATTGCTAGCCTCTCTAATACTTTTACCTTTAGCGGTATCATACACCCACCATATACCTTCCTCAAAACAGCCACCATACCTACCTATTATGGCATTTCCATAGCCATTCTGAGATATATTTCCATGCAACTTACCATCGTTTCGTTTATTATGACGCACTTCATCATTGTCATATTGCTTTGCATGATCACGTAGTTGACATCGTATTTGTGCCAAAGCCACAATTCATAATTCTTTCATACATGTCACTCTTGATTCATTGCATATCCCGGCACACCGCCGGAGGCATTCACATAGAGTCATATTTTGTTCTCAGTATTGAGTTGTAATTTTTGAGTTGTAAGTAAATAAAAGTGTGATGATCATCATTATTAGAGCATTGTCCCAAGAGAGGAAAGGATGATGGAGACTATGATTCCCCCACAAGTCGGGATGAGACTCCGGATGAAAAGAAAAAAAAGAAAAAAAGAGAGGCCACAAAAAAGGAGAAAAAGGGCCAAATAAAAAAATGAGAGAAAAAGAGAGAAGGGACAATGTTACTATCCTTTTGCCACACTTGTGCTTCAAAGTAGCACTATAATCTTCATGATAGAGAGTCTCCTATGTTGTCACTTTCATATACTAGTGGGAATTTTACATTATAGAACTTGGCTTGTATATTCCAATGATGGGCTTCCTCAAAATGCCCTAGGTCTTCTTGAGCAAGCAAGTTGGATGCATACCCACTTAGTTTCTTTTGTTGAGCTTTCATACACTTATAGCTCTAGTGCATCCGTTGCATGGCAATCCCTACTCACTCACATTGATATCTATTGATGGGCATCTCCACAGCCCGTTGATACGCCTAGTTGATGTGAGACTATCTTCTCCTTTTTGTCTTCTCCACAACCACCATTCTATTCCACATATAGTGCTATGTCCATGGCTCACGCTCATGTATTGCGTGAAGATTGAAATTTTTTGAGAACATCAAAAGTATGAAACAATTGCTTGGCTTGTCATCAGGGTTGTGCATGATTAAATACTTTGTGTGATGAAGATAGAGCATAGCCAGACTATATGATTTTGTAGGGATAACTTTCTTTGGCCATGTTATTTTGAGAAGACATGATTGCTTTGTTAGTATGCTTGAAGTATTATTATTTTCATGTCAATATTAAACTTTTGTCTTGAATCTTTCGGATCTGAACATTCATGCCACAATAAGGAAATTACATTGAGAAATATGCTAGGTAGCATTCCACATCAAAAATTATGTTTTTATCATTTACCTACTCGAGGACGAGCAGGAATTAAGCTTGGGGATGCTTGATACGTCTCCAATGTATCTATAATTTTTGATTGTTCCATGCTATTATATTATCTATTTTGGATGTTTAATGGGCTTTACTAAGCACATTTATATTATTTTTGGGACTAACCTATTAACCGAAGGCCCAGTGCAAATTGCTGTTTTTTGCCTATTTCAGTGTTTTGCAGAAAAGGAATATCAAACGGAGTCCAAACGGAATGAAACCTTCAGGAGAGTTATTTTTGGAACAAACATGATCCAGAGGACTTGGAGTGGACGTCAAGAAAGAAGCAAGGAGGCCACAAGGCAGGGAGGCGCGCCCCCACCCTCGTGGGCCCCTCACAACTCCACCGACCTACTTCTTCCTCCTATATATACCCATGTACCCCGAAAACATCTAGGAGCACCACGAAACCCTATTTCCACAGCCGCAACCTTCTGTACCCGTGAGATCCCATCTTGGGGCCTTTTCGGGCGCTCCGCCTGAGGGGGAATCGATCACGGAGGTGTCGGGGAAATGACACCTACGGGATCACAAGAATCCCTACTACGGTTGGCGGGGCGCGGGGTTGTGAGAAGAGCAGGTCTAACAAGAAGCACACAGATCGTTTACCCAGGTTCGGGCCGCGAGGATGCATAATACCCTAGTCCTGCTTTGGTGGATGTATTCAGTGTTCTTGTGTTCTTGAGCTAGCTACGAGGTGTAACTTGCCCAAAGAGCGAATCCTCTCGATGCGCCACGGGCCTCCGTTTATAGTTGAAAGGGCTGCCACAAAGGGCACAGGAGGTGGAAAGGCCTCAAGATCGCTATGAGCTTATCACCCGTATTACCGGACAAGATGCATTTAATGCGTCGCTTAGGTGTCCCTTAGCTTTATCGGGGGCGGGACCGAGGCCCGTCCCGTCCGTCGCCACCTCGCCTTGCTTAGACACGCGCCCAGGCGCGACGCATGTGGCGCCATGTAGGCAGGCAGGCAGCTGAGGTGGCGCGGTGGTAGGGTCTTCACGAAGATCTGCATGCCACCACATAGGTGCTTGCCGAGTTGGCTTGGAAGACGCTCGTCGCCATGCAAGCGCTTGCCCAGCTGGCTGTGCTGGCAGCTGCATGGGGACGGTGATGGAGCCTTGGTAGGTGTGGGCCTGGTTGTGGCCTCGCCGATGCCCTCGGTAAGGGTCTTGCCGGGGGGGCCGGCAAGGGTCTTGACGTGGTGTTGCAGTCGTCCCCGACAAGGCGCTTGCCGGGGGTCTTGTGGATTCCCTCGGCTGGGATCCCGCCCAGGGTCGCCGTCTTCTGGTCCTAATTTGATCTCATATGTTTATGATCTTGATGAAGATCTGCATGCTGCCATGGGGGTGCCTCCCGAGTCTTGGTTCCAATGTAGCTGTTGACGGCGTCCGGAACCCTTGGGCTCAAGGGTGGCTCGCTCCGCTGGTGTTGGGCGAGCTGCCCCGGCAAGGCTCTTGCCGGGGCTGCTGAGGCTGCCCCAGCAAGGGTCTTGCCGGGGCTGCCCCAGCAAGGGTCTTGCCGGGGGAACCTGCTTCGCCCCTCTGCTCTTTGTGTCTCTGGATCTTGGCGTTGTCTTGCCCGTCTTGTGCCTTGGCTTCTTCTCGGTTTCCCTCCTTTGCCCCACCCAGCGTGGCCGTGGGCGTGGCTCTGACTGCCCGTGCACAAGTAAAGGGGTACAAAGGAGTGCCCCTACTTTAGTACACCGACAGGAGTCCCCGGGCCTGGGCCACACATAAGCGCGACACGTTGTTGGGCTAGGCCCATAATGGTGCGCAGGCAGTCCGGGCGGGATTTTACCACAGTAATTATTTCATCTGCTGCGCTTCCCCATGACCCGTGTTGAACGCGCGACGTGGAGGGGCGTGCTTGACGTGGGGGTCATGCGTGGGGTGGTTCCCACACACATGCGTCTCATCGTGGTAAAGAGGCGACTCGCACCTTCCCCATAAAAAGAGGGAGGCGCAGAGGCGCGACTCATTTACTGAGCGGACTCAAGTCGTGATCTTCAAGGCGTCCGCGACCCACGATCACGGGGCGGGGAACGGTCGCCTCACCTGTCCCCTCGATTCTGCTTGCTCGCCACGTGTTCTCCATGCAGGTGGCAGGTGGTGGAGGCGGGAAACCGGGCCGTCGCTGATTGGGGCAGCGGGTCGGTCCTGATTCCCTGCGCTCCCGATGGCCGGATTGGTCGAGCGGGGCGGTCGAGCCTCGACCCCGCCTCTTTATAAGAAGGGGGGAGGGGATGGCATCCCACATCCCTTCATCATCCGTCTTCATTCACTTTGGCTCCTTTCCTCCATCTGCCATGGCGAGAGGAGGCGTCGGCCCTTCGACGGTGGCGGCGAGAGTTGCTGCTCGACAGCGCGTCCCTCCTCCCCAAGAGCTCGTGGTGGCAGAGCCGGCCACGAGAGGGAGGGGAAGGGGGCGAGGCCGAGGTCGTCGTGGCGCTCGGGGAAGAGGGGGACGAGGCGGCGCACCGGCCTCGCCTCCGCCACCGATGCCTCTTCCAATGGAAGGCCACGTTGGGGACCAGCCTCGCGAGTTCTTCATCAGGCTGCGCTGGCCACCGCACCGTCGTCTTCGTCTCCCCACCCCGTTTGCTCGGGAGATGGAGCTCAACCCGCCCAGACTCTCAGGCTGCACATGAGGGGCTGCGGGAACGGCGGCACGCGGGTTGACGTCGACTTCCCTACTCCTCAAGTCATGTACCTCCATCGCGAATGGAAGACGTTCACTCACATCCACAGCCTGACGGCGGGGCTCGTCCTCTATTTCAAGTTAATGGAGGGCGGCCTGCTCTCCGTCAAGGTCTTTGGAGACCTTGGAACTCGTCTAAAGTGCTGCGTGGAGAGCTCCTCCGACGATGAAGATTCCTCCTCGAGTAGGAGTGACGAGGAGGAAAGCAACATCGATGATGAGGGAGTCGAGTGGCAGGATGCCGACTCCGACTACGGCTGACAGCGTCACTCCTCCCTCGGCCGCGCGCCCTGCCGAGGGTCTTCCTCGCCAAGCTCTCCATCGGCGCGTTACCCATCACCTCCTTGGGTGGCTGGCGTAGGAGGGCCGGAGAAGGCGAAGAAGGCGGGCGGCGGCCGTCAAGTCGGAGTACACGGGCACCGACGCCTTCTTCGCGTATCGTCAGGCCACTGCCTCATCTTTCAGCTTCGGCACCGGGATGCTCTCTTGGCGCCTTCTGCTTCTCGTACATCGCCTAGGCACTCCTTTCGCCCTCCTGCTGTCTTGTTCCACCTTCTGAGGAGAGGGACAAGAAAGGGATTACGAGCACCTTCTGTAAGCCTACGTGCCTTTGTAAACTTTAAATCTTGTAATCCCCTTGCTCATGTTTTTAATTCCGTACAAAATGTAACTGTATGGGACGTTTTTAATGAAAAAGGGTGTTTGTCGGGTTTCTTTATGCATGGGCGAGGCCCATGCCAAGGGGTGAATCCTTGTTATTTTTAAGATAAACATTGTCGCCCGGCAACAAGCCTTACCGTCCCCCACTTTAATCGACCATTCTCACGCTCTTGGCGGAGGCAGGGGCGAAGTAGAGTTAGGCCTCTCGTTCATTTCCTTGCCACCGCGACTACAACCAAGTTCCGACCCAGGGAATAGCTCTTGGGTACAGGAAAAGGGGAGCACGATAGTTTAAGAATATAAACGAGGTTTCACATGTCCCAGCTCCATGCGGAAAGACTTATCTGAATCCGCAGCCCCCGGCAACCTTGGCTTGCCGTGGTTGGATCCTTGTGTCTTCAGCCCTCGACAGTCTTGGCTCGCCGGGGCCGGAGCGCCTGTCCGTTCTCTTTCTCCCCAGCGGCTCAGCAGAAGTGTCCACGTGCCTTGCAAACCAAAGAGGACAGAAAGACGCACACTCGACTTCTAGGCTAGGGGTTAGTCGCTGCTAAGCACTATCAACCCTAACCGAGGGAGAGACTCAACCTAGCATGCGTGCTATAACTTAGGGCGCCAACGCTTCATTTATTTATGCTCAGGGTATGTGCCTGGCTTTGTACAGAGGGTTACATGCCTTGTCGGCAAAGCTTGTACAAAAGGTGGCTTGCCAGGAGGCCCGGCAAGCCGCGCCTTCTGGGTAAAACTTGCGAAGATGCTCAATGTTCCAGGAGTTGCTCACTGGGACATCATCTTTGGTCTCCAGGCGGACTGCACTGGGCCTGGTGACTCGTATTACCCGATAAGGGCCTTCCCACTTTGGCATCAACTTGTTGGAATTCTTGGCCGACTGAACGCGCCAAAGAACAAGGTCGCCTTCCTCAAAGCTTTGGGCATGAACCTTGCGGCTATGATAGCGGCGCAAGGCTTGCTAGTAGCATGCTGCTCTCACAGCCGCCCGAAGACGATCTTCCTCAAGGAGCGTTGCGTCATGTTGACGCAATTGCTCTTGCTCAAGCTTGTCTTAAGCAAGCACTCGAGGTGACCCGTATATGAGTTCCGTGGGGACAACTGCCTCCGCTCCGTATACCAGGGCAAAGGGTGTCTGGCCGGTGGCTCGATTTGGCGTCGTCCTAATCGATCAAAGAACCGCCGGCAACTCATCAATCCAGCGCCTTCCGCCCTTGTGCAGCCTGTCAAAAGTCTTTGTCCTCAGGCCTCGCAACACTTCAGCATTTGCCCTCTCTGCCTGGCCGTTGCTCCGTGGGTGTGCCACGGAAGTGAAACAGACCTTGCTGCCGAGGTCTTGGATGTATTGCATGAAGGTGTGGCTCGTGAACTGCGTGCTGTTGTCGGTGATGACTCTGTTCGGCACACCAAAATGGCACACTAGCCCCTTGAAGAACTTGAAGGCTGACTGTGCTGTCACCTTCCTCACTACTTCCACCTCCGGCCACTTTGTGAACTTGTCGATCGCAACGTACAAGTACTCAAAGCCCCCGACAGCGCAGGGGAAAGGGCCCAATATGTCAAGCCCCCAGACCAAGAATGGACAGGAGAGAGGAATGGTTTGAAGGGCTTGAGCTGGTTGATGAAGCTTCTTCGAATGGAACTGACACGCTTCACAGTTGGTTACTAGTGTCGTTGCATCCTGGAGGGCAGTGGGCCAGAAGAAACCCTGCCGGAACGCCTTGCCGGCAAGGGCCCTCGACCCTATGTGGGAGCCACATATGCCCCCGTGTATCTCCGCCAACAACTCCAGTCCTTCCTCCCGGGGAATGCACTTCAATTTCACACCGTTCGGTCTCCTCCTGTACAGGACGTCATCGACGAACTGATACATAGCAGATCGACGACCTACTTTCTCCGCTTCTTCCTGCTCCTCAGGAAGCTCCCTTGTTTGGAGGAATCGGACAGTATGTTGTGCCCATGTCGGAGCCTGGGGCTCGACGGCAAGGACCAAAGGCACTTCTTCTGCCATGGGAGCGACCGTCTCTACGGCCAGGGCTTGACGGACGGCCGGAGTCGGTAGCTCCTCAGCAGGCTCAGAGTCCACGACAACACCCTTGCCGGCAGCCCCCGGGGGCTCAGTGGGAAAGTACTTGCCGGGGCCTAATTTCCTCCGCTTGTTCTGCTCCGTTGATGGTTCGCCAGATGGTTGAGTCAACCGAAGTAAAAATGTCCCTGGTTCCACAGGTAACTTGAATGCAGCGCGCTTTGACAGGTAATCGACGATATCGTTCTCTGCTCAGGGAACGTGCTCCGCCTGTATACCATCAAAGCGCTCCTCCAGCTTTCTCACCTCATCTACGTAGGCCTCCACCAACGGGCTCTGATAATCTTTGTTGACTTGTATGACGACAAGCTGCGAGTCACCCCTGACGATGAGCTTTTTAACTCCGAGGTCTGCCGCGATCCTGAGACCGGCAAGCAACCCCTCGTACTCAGTAGTGTTGTTGGTGGACATCTCCCTGGGAAAGTGCATCTGGATTACGTACTTGAGGTGCTCCCCGGTGGTAGGGCTGCAAACGAGTCGAGTTCGAGCGAGTTGGAGTTGGCTCAGCTCAACTCATATTAAAAGTCGAGCGAGCTCAAACTAAGTGAAGCTCAAGACCGAGCTCTAAAACATGACTCGTGCTCAGCTTGTAACGATCTCGAGTCGATCTCGAGCTAGTTTCGAGCTAAATGAGATGGTAAAAATTATAAATCTATGGTGATTATTCCAACTAGATAAGGACACAACACGACACAACCTTGTAGGGCAAGAGCTCATCTTGGTCTCTTGGGCGAACTAGCAATAGATGGTGGTCTTCGTGGACGAAAAACAAGAAAACAAAGATGCATATGCTGGGAAATTTTTGTCCAAAACAACAGGAATTTAAGACATAGTCAACCACGTACCATAATTAAACCTAAATCTTCTCTACACTTAATTGAGCTTCCATGTTTTCTGGTAAATAAAATGGAGAAAAATCACGCACATCATATATGGTAGTAACAAATGGTATTATTTCCATTTAATATATGGCGTGATCATTTAACATAATGGTATTATGTCGAGCTATCGAGCTAAAATCGAGCGAGCCAGCATTGGCTCAAGATCGACACGTTTCCCGGTCGAGCTAAATAAAGTGTTCAAACTCAGCTCATTTTTTTCGAGTCGATCACGAGTCGAGCCAAAAAACGAGTCAATCTCGAGCGGCTCACGAGCCTCGAGCTTTTCTTGCAGCACACCAGCACCGGCGCCTTGCAGCGAGAAAGCTCCGTCAAAGTACATAATCCAGTCGCGAGGTGTTTCCTTGCCGGGGAGAGTGGTCTTCTGGATCTCTTCATCAGGCGTTGAGGTCCATTCTGCAATGAACTCCGCCAGGACTCTACTCTGGATTGTTCAAGTACTTTCGAACTTCAACCCAAAGCTTGATAACTCCAAGGCCCACTACACAATCCTTCCGATTGCGTCTGGGTTGTGCAGTATCCGTTGCAACGGGAGGCGGGTGACGACAGTGATCTCGTGGGCCTGGAAGTAATGATGCAACTTCCTTGAGGCCATAAGGAGGCCGAAGAGCAATTTCTGCACACCGGAGTACCTTGACCTAGCCCCCTACAAGAGGGATCTGACAAAGTAAACCGGTGCTGCATCATCTTCTTCTTCTGCACCACTTCATTGGGCTGCGCGGGGCCTGTCCTGACGGTGTCAGACTTCGCCGGGGGCCTTGCCTTGCCGGCACCAAGCCCTGCTGGGGGAATATCTGACTTGCCATCTGCCGGTCCTGCCGCTGCCACTGCTTCTTCGTTGACCTCCCTCTACGCCACCAGCGCGGCGCTGACCACTTGATTCGTCGCCACCAGATACAGCAGCAACGGCTCTTGCGGTTTAGGCGCCACCAGTACTGGTGTAGAAGAGAGGTATTTCTTCAGATCCTGCAGTACTGCTTCGGCCTCCGGGGTCCACTCCATCAGGCCCGCCTTTTTCAAAATTTTGAAAAAGGGAAGGGCGCGCTCGGCAGACTTGGAGATGAATCGGCTCATGGCGGCGACGCCGCCAATGAACCGACACACATCCTTGATCTGCTTGGGCGCCTCAATCTGCTCGATAGCCTTGATCTTGTCTGGGTTTGCCTCGATCCCACGCTGCGACACGAAGAACCCGAGAAGTTTGCCGGACAGAACGCCGAAGGCACACTTCTCAGGGTTCAGCTTGAGGTTGATCTTGCGCAGGTTGAGAAACGTCTCTTCTAAGTCTTGTACAAGGGTCGCTCGGTCCTTTGTTTTGACCACTATGTCATCCATATAAGATTCCGTATTTCTATGTAGCTGGGGCTCAAAACCAATTTGGACTGCCCTTGCAAATGTCGAGCCAGCACTCTTCAACCCGAAAGGCATCCGTAAAAAGTAGTACATACCACATGGGGTGATGAATGATGTCTTCTCTTCATCTTCTCTTGTCATGAGGATCTGGTGGTAGCCCGAGTAGGCGTCGAGGAATGATAATAGATCACACCCGGCCGTGGAGTCAAAAATCTGGTCGATGCGCGGCAACAGGAAGGGGTCTTTAGGACAAGCCTTATTGATATCTATGTAGTCAATACACAGCCTCCACTTCCTGTTTGCCTTGCACACCACCACCGGATTGGCCAACCACGTCGGACGGAGCACTCCCCTTGCCAAGCCTGCTGCTTCCAACTTCCTGATCTCCTCTTTGATGAACTCATGCCGCTCCAAAGCTTGCTTCCTGACCTTCTACTTGACGGGTCGCGCGTGGGGGCAGACAACAAGATGGTGCTCAATCACTTCCCTGGGAACGCCGGGGATGTCAGATGCTTGCCATGCAAACACATCGACATTCGCCCGCAGGAAAGTGACGAGCGCGCTTTCCTATTTGCTGTCAAGGGTGGAGCTTATGGTGAAAGCCCCTCCCATGCCATCCTCCTTGAAGGACACCCTCTTGGTCTCTGGTGGTGCAGCTCTGGATTTCTTGCTCTTGCCGGTGGAGCTCTCTGGCACGTCCTCGACGGTAGCACAACACTCCGAAGAGGTGCGCTTGCCGGAGTGGGTGCGAGAGGTCCTGCCTGTCTTCTTCTTCCCTCCCGGGGCTTCAGCGACAGGAGCAAGTGCCTTGGCGGTAGTTGCTGCAACTTCTTCCCGGTAGAGTAGGCCGGCGCAGATCAGCGCATCTTTCTTGTCGCAGGGGACGGTGATGATGGTCATCGGCCCAGGTATCTTCAGCGTGTTGTAGGCGTAATGTGACGCCGCCATGAACTTGGCTAGTGCCGGGCGGCCGAGAATCCCGTTGTAGGGCAAGGGGATCTCGGCTACGTCGAAGACGATCCTCTCCGTTCTGTAGTTCAACTCGCCCCAAACGTCACGGGCAGCGTAACCTTCCCCTTCGGCTGACTCCTTCCCGGATTGACCCCTTAAAACGTGCCCGTTTCCTCGAGGTCTCCATCAGCAATTTGTAGCCTCTTGATCACAACAGGCGAGATCAAGTTTAGACCGGCCCCGCCATAGACTAACATCTTGTTCACCTTGAGGTTGTGTATCGTTGGTGAAACCAACAACGGCAAGCACCCGACCGCAGTTGTGCGATCAGGGTGGTCCTCGGTGTCAACGATGATAGGCGTGCTGGACCACTTCAGTGGCTTCTGAGCGTCGAATGATGGCTCCGCTGCTGTGATCTCACGCGCCCACTGCTTGAGCTGGCAGTGAGAGGTATGCAGCGAGGCCCCACCATCGACGCACATGGCCTCTCTAGCCTTATGGAACTCATGCTCGCCGGACTCGTCGTCCTCGTCATGATCATCGTCTTCTTGCTTCTTGTCACGGCCCCGAGCGGGCCTCTCTTGCTGGTTATCCTTGCCGCGGCGACCTCCTTGGCCGCCACGCTTTTTGCCGGATCCCTCGGCACCATCCTGGCCCTTCTCCTTGTTCCGCCTCTCATACTCAGCTTTTTGCTTCTCAGCAAGCAGCTCGACTTGCCGGCAATTCTGGAGATCATGGCCCTTGGTGCGATGGATCTTGCAATACTGCTTGTCGGAGCTCCCCGGCTTGTTGGCAGCCGCCAAGGCCCGGCAAGCGGCGCACCCGGCAATTTCATTGACGGGGTCGTCTACCTTAGCCTTCTTGGCGGCGCCGGTGCTGTCGGATCCCTCGACGGCAAGCACGATCTTGCCCTTGCGTTTCCTGTTGCGACGCCAGCCCTTCTTCGTCGGGGCGGCGGTGTCTTCATCAGTAGAATCGATTTCCACACCGGCGTCCTCGCCAGGGTACTTCCTTCCCTCTTTAGCCCGGGCGCACCTATCGGCCAGAACATAAAGTTCGGCCACATTCTTAACCTTGTTCATCGCCAGCTCTTCGCACATCTTGCGGCTGCGCACGTTCTAATGGAACGCGCTAATCACGGCAGCGGGATGAACATCGGGGATGTTGTACTGCACCCGGCTGAACCTCTGGATGTACTTGTGCAGGGTTTCCCCTTCCTTCTGGGGAATGATATGCAAATCACAGGCCTGGCCATGGGCTTGGTGGCCTCCGGTGAAGGCACCAACGAACTCATGGCACAGATCCGACCAAGAAGAAACGGAATCCGCCGACAAGTGCATCAATCAAGACATGACGTTGGGCTTCAGCGCCAACGGGAAGTAATTGGCAAGCACCTTGTCGTCACGAGCTCCGGCAGCTTGCATTGCGATGGTGTAGATGCTGAGGAACTCTGACGGATGGGTCTTGCCGTTGTACTTCTCACCGATGTCGGGCTTGAACGTGCGGTGGGACGGCCATTGGAACTACCGCAGCTCACGGGTAAAGGCTGGGCAACCCACCTCGTAAGGTAGGCCGCCGGAGCCCCTAGTGCTGGGTGGTCCATAGTGGGTCCCGCCCGCTTATCCAACTGGTGGCGTGTATCGCACCGGCGCTCGATAGTGGTTCGAGCATCTTCATGGGCTCGTTCTCGAAGAACTTGGCGCTAGTCGCGGTGGGTCCGTGGGTCGGACGATGCTATGGAAATGTTATCACATGCGTCGTCGCGACGGATCGACGCCGGCGGCAGCTGGTGCGGGGGAGGAGAGTGTACTGTGGCTGCAGCTCCCCCGGTCCTCCCACCGCTGACATGTGGTGGCTCGACGGAGCGCCAGCCCGAGGGCCCCGCCGGTCACGGATCATCTTTTTTGGCGACGGCGACGAGGCTCCGGATGGTGGATCTCCACTCATCAAGCTTCTCCGTAGCAGGAGGGAAGTCGAGGAGCAGCTGCGTGCGCGCCAAAGCTTCTGCTGGCGTGGGTGGTGGCGACAACTGCGTGGACCGTTGCGCGCTTCGACTTCTAACCACGTTAGAAGGAGCTCTATCACGGCCCAACGGCTGCGTGCCATTTTCGCCAGCACCTCGGCGGGCATGCTGGACTCCTTCGTCCCGCGGACGATGCATAGGGCTCTTCCCACTGCGGTGTCCAGGGTCACCGGCGTGGTGACGCTGCTCGTCGCGCACACCATGGGAAGAGCGCGTTGTGGGTGTCGGGGTGGGCATCTTGGAGGTCGCTGCGCCTCCTGTAGGGGGCACATCGACGCTCCTGGAGGGCCCCGCGCCGCCTATAGGGGGCGCAGCGACGCCCCTGGAGGGCCCCGTGCCGCCTGCGGGGGGCCCAACCCCATCTTTGGATTTGGCGATGCGCGGCCCGTCGTCTGGCGCATGAACGACGCCGCTCGCCAGGTTTTGACTGCCAGGGCGATGCTGGTGCTCGCGGGCCGCGACTCGGGTTCTGTTCGCGATCGGCCCGCTGCTCGTCCGCAGTGGCATGGGCCATTCGGCTCCCGACAAGCCGATCGCCGTGATCGCCTTCTTCTTGGGAGCCATGGCGATGAAGAACTGCTAGGCTAACTGCTAAACCAGATTCTCACGACCCCCCCTATACCTGGCGCGCCAAAGATGTTGGGGAAATGACACCTATGGGATCACAAGAATCCCTAGTATGGTTGGCGAGGCGCGGGGTTGTGAGAAGAGCAGGTGTAACAAGAAGCACACAGATCGTTTACCCAGGTTCGGGCCGCGAGGATGCGTAGTACCCTAGTCCTGCTTTGGTGGATGTATTCAGTGTTCTTGTGTTCTTGAGCTAGCTACGGGGTGTAACTTGCCCAAAAGAGCCGAATCCCTCTCCAGTACGCCACGGGCCTCCTTTTATAGTTGAAAGGGGCTGCCACAGTGGCACACATGAGGTGGAAAGGCCTACAGTACTGTGAGCTTATCGCCCGTATTACCGGACAAGATGCATTTAATATGTCGCTTAGGTGTCCCTTAGCTTTATCGGGGGTGGGAACGAGGCCCGTCCCGTCCGTCGCCGCCTCGCCTTGCTTCGACACGCGCCTAGGCCAGCGACGCATGTGGCGCCATGTAGGCAGGCAGGCAGCTGAGGTGGCGCGGTGGTAGGGTCTTCACGAAAATCTACATGCCACCACGTAGGTGCTTGCTGAGTTGGCTTGGAAGCCGCTCATCGCCACGTAGGCGCTTGCCCAGCTGGCTGTGCTGGCAGCTGCATGGGGACGGTGATGGAGCCTTGGTAGGTCTGGGCCTGGTTGTGGCCTCACTGATGCCCTCGGCAAGGGTCTTGCCGTGGTGTTGCAGTCGTCCCCGGCAAGGCGCTTGCCGGGGGTCTTGTGGATTCCCTCGGCTGGGATCCCGCCGGGGGTCGCCGTCTTCTGGTCCTCATTTGATCTCATATGTTTATGATCTTGACGAAGATCTACATGCTGCCATGGGGGTGCCTCCCGAGTCCTGGTTCCAATGTAGCTGTTGACGGCGTCCGGAACCCCTGGGCTCAAGGGTGGCTTGCTCCGTTGGTGTTGGGAGAGCTGCCCCGGCAAGGCTCTTGCCGGGGCTGCTGAGGGTGCCCCGGCAAGGGTCTTGCCGGGGGAACCTGCTTCGCCCCTCTACTCTTTGTGTCTCTGGATCTTGGCGTTATCTTGCCCGTCTTGTGCCTTGGCTTCTTCTCGCTCTACCTCCTTTGCCCTGCCCAGCGTGGCCGTGGGCGCGGCTCTGACTGCCCGTGCACAAGTAAAGGGGTACAAAGGAGTGCTCCTACTTTAGCACACCGACAGGAGGGCTTCTACATCAACACCATAGCCTCTCCGATGATGTGTGAGTAGTTTACCACAGACCTTCGGGTCCATAGTTATTAGCTAGATGGCTTCTTCTCTCTCTTTGGATCTCAATACAAAGTTCTCCTCGATTCTCTTGGTGATCTATTTGATGTAACTCTTTTTGCGGTGTGTTTGTCGAGATTCGATGAATTGTGGGTTTATGATCAAGATTATCTATGAACAATATTTGAATCTTCTCTGAATTCTTTTATGTATGATTGGTTATCTTTGCAAGTCTCTTCGAATTATCAGTTTGGTTTGGCCTACTAGATTGATCTTTCTTGCAATGGGAGAAGTGCTTAGCTTTGGGTTCAATCTTGCATTGCTTGATCCCAGTGACAGAAAGGGGAACAACACGTATTGTATTGTTGCCATCGAGGATAAAAATATGGGGTTTATATCATATTGCTTGAGTTTATCCCTCTACATCATGTCATCTTGCTTAATGCGTTACTCTGTTCTTATGAACTTAATACTCTAGATGCATGCTGGATAGCGGTCGATATGTGGAGTAATAGTAGTAGATGCAGAATTGTTTCGGTCTACTTGTCACGGACATGATGCCTATGTACATGATCATGCCTAGATATTCTCATAATTATGCACTTTTCTATCAATTGCTCGACAGTAATTTGTTCACTCACCGTAATACTTATGCTATCTTGAGAGAAGCCACTAGTGAAACCTATGGCCCCCGAGTCTATTTTCCATCATATAAGTTTCCAATCTATTCTTACTTTGCATTATTTACTTTCAGTTTATATCATAAAAATATCAGAAATATTTATCTTATTATCTCTATCAAATCTCACTTTTGCAAGTGGCCGTGAAGGGGTTGACAACCCCTTTTTCGCGTTGGTTGCAAGGTTCTTATTTGTTTGTGCAGGTATAAGGCGACTTGTGTGTAACCTCCTACTGGATTGATACCTTGGTTCTTAAAAACTGAGGGAAATACTTACGCTACTTTGTTGCATCACCCTTTCCTCTTCAGGGAAAAACCAACGCAAGCTCAAGAGGTAGCAAACGACGGTAGCATTATAAGATGATCCCTTCACTTTAATTTCAAGATAAAAGTGTTCTCCCTGAGTATGCACTGTTGCTAAAGTTCGTCATTTTGAAGCACCTCGTGATGATCGGGTGTGATAGACTCTACGTTCACATACAATGAGTGTAAGCCAGTTTTACACACGCAGAATACTTGGGTTAAACTTGACGAGCCTAGCATGTACAGACATGGCCTCGGAACACTGGAGACCGAAATGTCGAACATGAGTCATATAGTAGATATGATCAACATGAAGATGTTCACCATTGAACACTAACCCATCTCACGTGACGATCGGACATGGGTTAGTTGATTTGGATCATGTATCACTTAGACAACTTGAGGGATGTTGATTTAAGTGGGAGTTCATTAGTAATTTAATTTTTTGAACTAAAATTTATCATGAACATAGTCAAAATGTCTTTGCAAATTATGTTGTAGATCAATAGCTCGCGATGTAGCTCCCCTGTTTTTGATACGTTCCTAGAGAAAAGTAAGTTGAAAGATGATGGTAGCAATAATGCGGGCTGGGCCAGTGATCTGAGGATTATCCTCATTGCTGCATAGAAGAATTGTGTCCTTGATGCACCACTAGGTGACAGACCTGCTGCAGGAGCTGATGCAGACGCTATGAACGTTTGGCAAGCTTGATCCGATGACTACTTGATAGTTTAGTGTCCCATGCTTTATAGCTTAGAATCGGGGCTCCAAAGACGTTTTGAACACCATGGTACATATGAGATGTTCCAAGAGCTGAAATTGGTATTTCAGGCTCATGCCCGTGTTAAGAGGTATGAGACCTCTGACAAGTACTTTGCCGACAAGATGGAGGAGAATGGCTCAGTCAGTGAGCATGTGCTCAAAATGTCTGGGTGCTACAATCACTTGAATCAAGTGAGAGTTAATCTTCTAGATAAGATAGTGATTGACAGATTTCTCTAGTCACTATCACCAAGCTACTAGAGCTTCGTGATGAACTATAATATGCAAGGGATGACGAAAACAATTCCTAAGCTCTTCGCGATGTTCAAATCGACGGAGGTAGAAATCAAGAAGGAGCATCAAGTGTTGATGGTTAACAAGACCACCAGTTTTAAGAAAAAGGGCAAGAGAAAGAAAGGGAACTTCAAGAAGAATGGCAAGCAAGCTACCGCTCCAGTGAAGAAGCCTAAAGCTGGACCTAAGCCTGAAACTGGGTGCTTCTACTACAAAGGAAATGATCACTGGAAGCGGAACTGCCCCAAATATTTGGCAGATAAGAAGGATGGCAAAGTAAACAAAGGTATATTTGATATATATGTTATTTATGTGTACCTTACTGGTGCTCGTAGTAGCCCCTAGGTATATGATACCGGTTCAGGTGCTAAGATTAGTAACTCGAAACAGGAGTTGCGGAATAAACAGAGACTAGTTAAGGGTGAGGTAATGATGTGTGTTGGAAGTGTTTCCAACATTGATATGATCACCATCGCACACTCCCTCTACCTTAGGGATTAATGTTGAGCCTAAATTTATTTGGTGTTTGCGTTCAGCATGAACATGATCAGATCGTGTTTATTGCAATATGGTTATTCATTTAAGTCAGAGAATAATTGTTGTTGTCATGTTTACATGAATAAAACCTTCTATGGTCATACACCCAATGTGAATGGTTTATTGAATCTCGGTCATAGTGATACACATATTCATAATATTAATGCCAAAAGATGCAAAGTTGATAATGATGGTGCAACATACTTGAGGCACTGATGTTTAGGTCATATTGGTGTAAAGCGCATGAAGAAAATCCATGCGGATGGACTTTTGGAATCACTTGATACTTGCGAACCATGCCTCTTGGGTAAGATGACTAAAAATCCGTTCTCCGAAACAATGGAGCGAGCTAAATGACTTATTGGAAATAATACATACCGATGTATGCAGTTCGATGAGTGTTGAGGCACGCGACAATCGTTATTTTTTTGACCTTCACAGATGATTTGAATAGGTATGGATATATCTACTTAATGAAACACAAGTCTGAAATATTTGAAAAGTTCAAAGAATTTCATAGTGAAGTGAAGAATCATCGTAACAAGAAAATAAAGTTTCTATGATCTGATCGCGGAGGTGAATATTTGAGTTATGAGTTTGGCCTTCATTTACGACAATGTGGAATTGTTTCACAACTCACGCCACCTGGAACACCGTAGCATAATGGTGTGTCCGAACGTCGTAACCGTACTTTATTTGATATGGTGCATCATATGATGTCTCTTACCGATTTGCCACTATAATTTTGGGGTTATGCATTAGAGATAGCCGCATTCACATTAAATAGGGCACCGTCTAATCCGTCGAGACAACACCATATGAACTATGATTTGGCAAGAAATCTAATGTAACATCCCAAAATTCTAAATTTTGGAATGTTATAATAAATAGATAGATTTGATTGATTGTTTGATTGATTGAGTGAAATTCGAAACTTTTTTAAAGTTAAATGAGAGGGAATAAAAGGATTTTCCCAAACTTTCATTTTCTTTTCTGATCTTCATGAATTCAAATTCTTTTCAAATACAAAACCCTTGAGCGAAGATGATATGACTTCTTCCATTTAATTAAATGAAAGGGTATTTGAAAATATTTGAATTTCATTTGAAAATATTTCGATTCATAAACTTCATGCAACTCAATGATTTTCACGAGAGAAGATAAAATGACTTCTTCAAATTATATGAAATATGAGTTGGGAGTTTTAAAAGAATTAAATTCAAGGTTCTTTTGAATTTATTTTCAATTTGGAGTTATTGGAGTTTTATTCAAATTATTTTTCTCCAAAATAAAATATACAAAAATTAGGGTAACATGATTCCTACAATAGAAAATTGGAGATAAATAAATTTGAATTCATTTTGGTATTTTTAAAATGATTTTCAGTGGATTTTATTAGAGCAGTAGCACTATTTGAATTATTTGAATTTCTATGGATTTTAATTGATGCTAGAATAATATTCAAGTGGTAGAAAATCTTTTCTGAAAATTTTGATATATTATATGCCTATATAATATTTTTTATTGCTTCTGTTTTTTTATGTTCTTTTCTGTTTGTTTTTTATATAAAAACTCTTGAATAAAGGCGAGGCGAAGCCCAAAGATCTTTCTCTCTCTCCTCTCTTTCCCCTTGCCGACCGGGCGCCCAAGGTCCGACATCACTGCTTGGCCCACCCCGCCATGCGCCATCCTCGACCTCGAGCCGAGGTCGGATCTCCACGCCGCCGCCGCCGCCGCCGCCGCCTTGCCGCCCCCTCCCGCAAGCCACGCGGCCCTCTCCGCCCCTCCATAAATACTGAGCCCGCCTCGTTCCCCTCCTCAAGCCACCGCCGCCGACGCCCCGCACACCCTCTCCGGAGTTGCAAACTCCGACGAGATCCGCTGCCGCCGCCCCGCTCCGTCCCGTCGTCGTGGACCACCGCCGACGCCGCCATCTTCCTCGCCTCGCCGCGCCGCCCCTCCACAACCTCTCCGTTGACCCCCTCGACGACCGGAGCCGCCTCCCCGTCGATGTCCGAGCCGCCGCCGCCGTCTCCCTCGCCGCCGGCAGCCACCACCGCCGCGGTACGCCTCGCCTCTCCCCCTCGTCCGTCCGATCTAGAATAGGCGATCTAGATTAGATTAGGTTAGTTTTTCTTCGAACCGTTATCCCTTAGTTAGAGGACGTTCGCTGTTTAGTCTACGCAGCGAACAGTTTTCAGCCACTAACAATCTGACATGTGGCTAGGGACCTAGATGTGGTTTTTTTTCCAGTTTAACCCCTGGTTTTCAAACGCTCACATCTTTTACACCGTTTGTCCAAATCCAACAAAACCAACGCCCACTTCTTCGTTATGTTCCCCTTTATCCAGTAATCCAACTCAAACATGTTTTTGAAAGTTTTAAAATTTGAATTCAAACAGATTTGTATTCAAACTTCGTTTGATCATAACTTGAGTTTTATAACTCCGTTTGAGTTGATTCTTTTTGCAAATCGAAGCTCTTGACCTAAACTTTCTGATAAGGCCAAATTAACATAGTTTTGGTACTGTTAGAAATTGTTTTATGCTGCAAGATTTATTTGTTTGGTTTTTATGTTTTCCGAATTGTTTTCTTCGTTCTTTCCGATCTTTTGAGTGATTGCTTATGTGTGGTTACTATTGCTTGCTTATGATAGATTGACCAGAGTATGACGAATAGAACTATCAAGAGTTTTGAGTGTGAATCATCTTCATCAACATTGCAGGCAAGTAACACTTTGATCATACCTCTTTACTACCCAGTTTTTATGCATTAGATCAATCCCCAAACATTGCATGATTAGGATCTAATTAAATTGTGGGATGGGAAGTAGATGAGGTAGTACCTATTACCTGTTTTATTATCAAAACCTTGGGAGTTACTTCTACGTTTGCTTATTATGCCATGCTATGCTAGTAGACGTGGATTGGGTGAGTGTATCCATGACAGATGTGAGATCGTTAATTAATGGTTTACTTAAGGTGGCAACTTAAACACACATCCGGGTGGATTGAGGTACCTAGTTTCCGAGGATTTGCTGTTTTCTTGGACCGCCACCCAGGCCCAAAGGGATCATGAGATTATTCATACTAGAAACTTCCGTGTGCAGCCACAAGCCATTATGGGCTCGCATAGTTGATTAAGTCGTGCGAACCCTTACAGGTAGACTAGCGAGATGTAGGGGAAAGTAGGTGTACCGGTCTATCCATCGTAAGGTGCTAGCGCTTCTGAAAGACTATGTCTCGGTCATCCGTTTCTCAAACATCATGTAGTGCGAGAAATCAAACGGAGGCGATCGAGTCTTGTGGGGAAAAGTGCGCAAACCTCTGCAGAGTGTACAAACTAATCATGATTAGCCGTGTCCCCGATTATGGACGTTTTGAGTATCTAGTACTTGGATATCATGTGAATCTCATCATGTTACTTTAATTAATTTTGTTGGGTTTTAATGATGATTATTTTAATTGGGATTGAGGATGTTGTCAACTATTCTAAATGTTTAACAACCACCATGATAGTTAAATAAAATATATTCCTTTGCAGTAGGGAAAAATTGGCTTTTCGCAAAAAACATTATAACCATAGAGTTTTTCCACCAGCCAAATATGCATGTAGGGATAGCCATATTTCAGCATTGCTCTACAGTGTGAATTTGCCAGTACATTCAATGTACTGACCCTTTGTGGCTGCAACGTCTCATGTTGCAGGATCTTACAACGAGTAAGTGATACATTAGGGTTACGATTTCTACACTCAACTTTGCCATTGGTGTTGACGGGAATCCACAACCTTATTACATCCGCTATTTTGGATTGAGGTAATAGTATTTACGTTACTTTATACATGTGATTTACCTCTGTTATAAATCCTTGAGTACTGTGTGTGTCAGCATACCGATCCAGGGATGACACTTAAGCACAGACTTGATCCATTCGGGTCGGGTTGCTACACCTAAGCTGTTGTTTCTTAAAGTTTGGGGATGTGACACTTATGTCAAACAACTTCAACCTGATAAGCTCGAACCCAAAGCAGAGAAGTGCGTCTTCATAGGATACCCTAAATAAACTATTGGGTATACCTTCTAGCGTAGATCTGAAGGCAAGATCTTTGTTGCCAAGAATGGGTCCTTGCTAGAGAAGGAGTTTCTCTCGAAAGAAGTGAGTGGGAGGAAAGTAGAACTTGATGAGGTAGTTGTACCATCTCTCGAATTAGAAAGTATCACAGCAAAGAAAACCGTTCCCGTGATGCTTACACCAACCGAAGAGGAAGCTAATGATAATGATCATGAAACTTTGGATCAGGTTACTATTGAACTTCGTAGGTCAACCAGAGCACATACCGCACCAGAGTGGTACGGTAATCATTTTCTGGAAATCATGTTGTTAGACAACGGCGAACCTACAAACTATGAAGAAGCTATGATGAGCCCAGATTCTGACAAATGGCTAGAGGCCATGAAATCTGAGATAGGATCCATGTATGAGAACAAAGTGTGGACTTTGGTGGAATTGCCCGATGATCGGCAAGCCATTGAGAATAAATGGATCGTCAAGAGGAAGACATACACTGATGGTAATATCACTGTCTACAAAGCTCGACTTCTCGCAAAAGGTTTTTGACAAAGTTCATGGGGTTGACAACGATGAGACTTTCTCACCCGTAGCGATGCTGAAGTTTGTCCGAATCATGTTAGCAATTGCCGCATTTTATGATTATGAAATCTGGCAAATGGACGTCAAAACTGCGTTCCTTAATGGATTTCTTAAGGAAGAGTTATATATGATGCAGCCAGAAGGTTTTGTCGATCCTAAGGGTGCTAACAAAGTGTGCAAGCTCCAGCGATCCATCTATGTGAAGGAAATATGCCCTAGAGGCAATAATAAAGTTATTATTTATTTCCTTATTTCATGATAAATGTTTATTATTCATGCTAGAATTGTATTAACCGGAAACATAATACATGTGTGAATACATAGACAAACATAGTGTCACTAGTATGCCTCTACTTGACTAGCTCGTTGAATCAAAGATGGTTAAGTTTCCTAGCCATAGACATGAGTTGTCATTTGATTAACGGGATCACATCATTAGGAGAATGATGTGATTGACATGACCCATTCCGTTAGCCTAGCACTTGATCGCTTAGTATGCTGCTATTGCTTTCTTCATGACTTATACATGTTCCTGTAACTATGAGATTATGCAACTCCGTTTACGGAGGAACACTTTGGTGCTACCAAACGTCACAACGTGGCGGGTGATTATAAAGGAGTACTACAGGTGTCTCCAAAGGTACTTGTTGGGTTGGCGATTTCGAGATTAGGTTTTGTCACTCCGATTGTCGGAGAGGTATCTCTGGGCCCTCTCGGTAATGCACATCACTATAAGCCTTGCAAGCAATGTAGCTAATGAGTTAGTTACGGAATGATGCATTACGTAACGAGTAAAGAGACTTGCCGTAACGAGATTGAACTAGGTATTGGATACCGACGATCAAATCTCGGGCAAGTAACATACCGATGACAAAGGAACAAAGTATGTTGTTATGCGGTTTGACCGATAAAGATCTTCGTAGAATATGTAGGAGCCAATATGGGCATCCAGGTTCCGCTATTGGTTATTGACCGAGAATAGTTCTAGGTCATGTCTACATAGTTCTCGAACCCGTAGGGTCAGCACGCTTAAGGTTTCGATGATGCTTATATTATGAGTTTATGAGTTTTGATGTACCGAAGGAGTTCGAGTCCCGGATGAGATCGGGGACATGACGAGGAGTCTCGAAATGGTCGAGACGTAAAGATCGATATATTGGACGACTATATTCGAGTTCGGAAAGGTTCGAATGATTCGGTATTTTTCGAGTACCGAGAGTTACGGAATTCGCCGGGAGAAGTATTGGGCCTTATTGGGCCTGCGGGAAAGAGAGGGCTGCCTAGGGCAGGCCGCGCCCAAGGCCTAGTCCGAATTGGACTAGGGGAGGGCCGCACCCCTTCCTCCCTTCCCTTCCTTCTCTCCTACTCCTACTAGGAAAGGAGGAGTCCTACTCCCGGTGGAGTAGGACTCCCCCATGGCGCCTCCTCCTCCTTGGCCGGCCCTCCCTTGCTCCTTTATATACGGGCAGGGGCACCCCATGACACACAAGTTGATCTACGGATCGTTCCTTAGCCGTGTCGGTGCCCCCTCCACCATATTCCACTTCGGTCATATCGTCATGGAGCTTAGCGAAGCCTGCGCGGAGAAGTCATGTCGTCGCGAGCTTAGGCGAAGCCCTGCGTCGGTGGAGCATCATCATCGCTACCACGCCGTCGTCTTGACGGAACTCATCCCGACACTTTGCTGGATCGGAGTCCGGGATCGCCATCGAGCTGAACGTGTGCAGAACTCGGAGGTGCCGTACGTTCGGTGCTTGGATCGGTCGGATCGTGAAGACGTACGACTACATCAACCGCGTTATTATAACGCTTCCACTTTCGGTCTACGAGGGTACGTGGACAGACACTCTCCCCTCTCGTTGCTATGCCATCACCATGGTCTTGCGTGTGCGTAGGAATTTTTTTGAAATTACTACGCTCCCCAACAAAGGCATCCGAGCCTGGTTTTATGCGTTGATGTCATATGCACGAATAGAACACAAGTGAGTTGTGGGCGATATAAGTCATCTTGCTTACCAGCATGTCATACTTTGGTTCGGCGGTATTGTGAGATGAAGCGGCCCGGACCGACATTACGCGACGCTTACACGAGACTGGTTTCACCGCTTGAGCACTAGTTGCTTAAAGGTGACCGGCGGTGTCTGTCTCTCTCACTTTAGTTGAACCGAGTGTGGCTACGCCGGTCCTTGCGAAGGTCAAAACAACACCAACTTGACAAACTATCGTTGTGGTTTTGATGCGTAGGTAAGAACGGTTCTTGCTCAGCCCGTAGCTGCCACGTAAAACTTGCAACAACAAAGTAGAGGACGTCTAACTTGTTTTTGCAGGGCATGTTGTGATGTGATGTGGTCAAGACGTGATGCTATATTTATTGTATGAGATGATCATGTTTTGTAACCGAGTTATCGGCAATCGGCGAGAGCCATATGGTTGTCGCTTTATTGTATGAAATGCAAAAGCCATGTAATTGCTTTACTTTATCACTAAGCGATAGCGATAGTCGTAGAAGCAATAGTTGGCGAGGCGACAACGATGCTACGATGGAGATCAAGGTGTCGCGCCCGATGACGATGGTGATCATGACGGTGCTTGGCGATGGAGATCACAAGCACAAGATGATGATGACCATATCATATCACTTATATTGATTGCATGTGATGTTTATCCTTTATGCATCTTATCTTGCTTTGATTGACGGTAGCATTATAAGATGATCTCTCACTAAAATTATCAAGAAGTGTTCTCCCGAGTATGCACCGTTATGAAAGTTCTTCGTCTTTGAGACACCACGTGATGATCGGGTGTGATAGGCTCTACGCTCAAATACAACGGGTGCAAAACAGTTGCGCACGCGAATACTCAAAGTTAAGCTTGACGAGCCTAGCATATAACAGATATGGCCTCGGAACACGGAGACCGAAAGGTCGAGCGTGAATCATATAGTAGATATGATCAACATAGTGATGTTCACCATTGAAACTACTCCATCTCACGTGATGATCGGACATGGTTTAGTTGATTTGGATCACGTAATCACTTAGATGACTAGAGAGATGTCTGTCTAAGTGGGAGTTTTTAATATGATTAATTGAACTTTAATTTATCATGAACTTAGTCCTGGTAGTATTTTTCAAATTATGTTGTAGATCAATTGCTCGCGTTGTTGCTTCCCTATGTTTGATTCTTTACATATGTTTATTTTAATATGTTCCTAGAGAAAACTGTGTTGAAAGATGTTAGTAGCAATGATGCGGATTGGATCCGTGATCTGAGGTTTATCCTCATTGCTGCGCAGAAGAATTATGTCCGTGATGCACCGCTAGGTGACAGACCTATTGCAGGAGCAGATGCAGACGTTATGAACGTTTGGCTAGCTCAATATGATGACTACTTGATAGTTTAGTGCACCATGCTTAAAGGCTTAGAATCGGGACTTCAAAGACGTTTTGAACGTCATGGACCATATGAGATGTTCCAGGAATTGAAGTTAATATTTCAAGCAAATACCGAGTTGAGAGATATGAAGTCTCCAACAAGTTCTATAGCTAAAAGATGGAGGAGAATCGCTCAACTAGTGAGCATGTGCTCGATTGTCCGGTACTTCAATCGCTTGAATCAAGTGGGAGTTAATCTTCCGGATAAGATAGTGATTGACAGAATTCTCTAGTCACCATCACTAAGTTACTAGAACTTCGTGATGAACTATAGTATGCAAGGGATGACGAAAACGATTCCCGAGCTCTTCGTGATGTTGAAATCGACGAAGGTAGAAATCAAGAAAGAGCATCAAGTGTTGATGATTGACAAGACCACTAGTTTCAAGAAAAGGGCAAAGGAAAGAAAGGGGAACTTCAAGTAGAATGACAAGCAAGTTGTCACTCCCACGAAGAAACCCAAAGCTGAACCAAAGCCTGAAACCGAAAGTGCTTACACTGCATAGGAAATGGTCATCGAAACGGAAATACCCCAAATATTTGGTGGATAAGAAGGATGGCAAAGTGAACAAGGGTATATTTGATATAAAGGTTATTGATGTGTGCTTTACTAGTGTTTATAGTAGCCCCGAGTATTTGATACTTGTTCGGTTGCTAAGATTAGTAACTCAAACAGAGTTCTGAGATAAACAGAGACTAGTTGAAGGGAAGTGACGATGAGTGTTGGAAGTAGTTCCAAGATTGATATGATCATCATCGCACACTCCCTATACTATCGAGATTAGTGTTTATAGTAGCCCCGAGTATTTGATACTTGTTCGGTTCCTAAGATTAGTAACTCAAACAGAGTTACGTATAAAATGAAACTAGTTGAAGGGAAGTAACGATGAGTGTTGGAAGTAGTTCCAAGATTGATATGATCATCATCGCACACTCCCTATACTTTCGGGATTAGTGTTAAACCTAAATAAATGTTATTTGGCGTATGCTTGAGCATGAATATGATTTGATCATGTTTATTACAATACGGTTATTCATTTAAGTAAGAGAATAAATTGTTGTTCATTTACATGAATAAAACCTTATATGGTTACACACCCAATGAAAATGGTTCGTTGGATCTCGATCGTAGTGATACACATATTCATAATATTGAAACCAAAAGATGCAAAGTTAATAATGATAGTACAACTTATTTGTGGCACCGCAGTTTAGGTCATATTGGTGTAAAGCGCATGAAGAAACTCCATACGATGGATTTTGGAATCACTTGATTATGAATCACGTGATGCTTGCGAACCATGCCTTATGGGCAAGATGACTAAAGACTCCGTTCTCCGGAACAATAGAGCGAGCAACTGACTTATTGAAAATAATACATACTGATGTATGCGATCCGATGAGTGTTGAGGCTCACGGCAAGTATCATTATTTTCTAACCTTCACATGATGTTTTGAGTAGATATGGGTATATCTACTTGATGAAACATAAGTCTGAAATAGTTGAAAGGTTCAAAGAATTTCAGAGTGAAATGGAAAAATCATCGTAACAAGAAAATAAAGTTTCTGCGATCTGATCGCGAAGACGAATAATTGAGTTACGAGTTTGGTCTACATTTGAAACAATGCGGAATAGTTTCAACTCTCACGCCACCGGAACACCACAGCGTGATGGTGTGTCCGAACGTCATAACCGTACTTTATTAGATACATGGTGCGATCTATGATGTCTCTTACCGATTTACCACTATCGTTTTGGGGTTATGCATTAGAGACAGCTGCATTCACATTAAAAGGGCACCATATAAATCCGTTAAAGGCGACACCGTATGAACTATGGTTTAGCAAGAAACCAAAGTTGTCGTTTCTTAAAGTTTGGGTTGCGATGCTTATGTGAAAAAGTTTCAACATGATAAGCTTGAACCCAAATTGGAAAAGTGCGTCTTCATAGGATACCCAAAATGTTGGGTACACCTTCTATCACAGATCCGAAGGCAAGATTTTCGTTGCTAAGATGGATCCTTTCTAGAGAAGAAGTTTCTCTCGAAAGAAGTGAGTGGGAGGAAAGTAGAACTTGATGAGGTAATTATACCTTCTCCTTATTGGAAAGTAGTTCATCACGTAAATCAGTTTCAAGTGATTCCTACACCAATTAGTAAGGAAGTTAATGATGATGATCATGAAACTTCAGATCAAGTTGCTACCAAACCTCGTAGGTCTTCCGGAGTAAGATCCGCACCAGAGTGGTACGGTAATCATGTTCTGGAAGTCATGTTACTAGACCATGATGAACCTACGAAATATGAGGAAGCGATGATGAGCCCAGATTCCGCGAAATGGCTTGAGGCCATGAAATCTGAGATGGGATCCATATATGAGAACAAAGTGTGGACTTTGATGGAGTTGCCCGATGATCGGCAAGTCATATTATATAAATGGATCTTCAAGAGGAAGACAGATGCTGATAGTAGTATTACTATCTACAAAGCTCGACTTGTCGCAGAAAGGTTTTCGACAAATTCAAGGTGTTGACTACAATGAGATTTTCTCTCAACTGTAGCGATGCTTAAGTCTGTCCGAATCATGTTAGCAATTGCCACATTTTATGAAATCTGGCAAATGGATGTCAAAACTACATTCTTTAATGGATTTATTAAAGAAGAGTTGTATATGATGCAACCGAAGGTTTTGTCAATCCTAAAGGAGCTAACAAAATGTGCAAGCTCCAAAGAATCCATCTATGGACTGGTGCAAGCATCTCGAGTTGAATAAACGCTTTGATAGTGTGATCAAAGCA
Source organism: Aegilops longissima (assembly GCA_021605205.1). Taxonomy (NCBI): domain Eukaryota; kingdom Viridiplantae; phylum Streptophyta; class Magnoliopsida; order Poales; family Poaceae; genus Aegilops; species Aegilops longissima. Next base: position 525,661,032 of record CM038681.1, on the reverse strand, counting down.
TATGGTTTTATACAGACTTTTGGAGAAGCCTGTATTTACAAGAAAGTGAGTGGGAGCACTACAACATTTCGATAAGTATATGTGAATGACATATTGTTGATCGGAAATAATGTAGAATTATTCGCAAAGCATAAAGGAGTATTTGAAAGGAGTTTTTCAAAGAAGGACCTCGGTGAAGCTGCTTACAAATTGAGCATCAAGATCTATTGAGATAGATCAAAACGCTTGATAAGTTTTTTCAATAAGAACATACCTTGTCAAGATTTTGAAGTAGTTCAAAATGGAACACCAAAGAAAAGTTCTTGCCTGTGTTGCAAAGGTGTGAAATTGAGTAAGACTCAAATCCCGACCACAATGCAGAAAATAGAAAAGAGAATGAAAGTCATTCCCTATGCCTCACCATAGGTTCTATAAAGTATGCTATGCTATGTACCGCACCTATTGTATACCTTGCTCTGAATTTGGCAAGGAGTACAATAGTGATCTAGGAGTAGATCATCGGACATTGGTCAAGAACATCCTTAGTGAGGACTAAGGAAATATTTCTCGATTATGGAGGTGATAAAAGAGACCGTCGTAAAGAGTTACATCGATGCAAGCTTTATACACTGATCCAGATGACTCTAAGTCTCAATCTGGATACATATTGAAAGTGGGAGCAATTAGCTAGAGTAGCCCGTGCGAGCATTGTAGACATAGAATATTTGCAAAATAGGCTCAATGTGATGTACCCATTGACTAAGCTTCTCTCACGAGCAAAACATGATCATCCCTTAGTACTCTTTGGGTGTTAATCACATAGCGATGTGAACTAGATTATTGACTCTAGTAAACCCTTTGGGTGTTGGTCACATGACGATGTGAACTATGGGTGTTAATCACATACGATGTGAATATTAGTGTTGAATCACATGATGTTGTGAACTAGATTATTGACTCTAGTGCAAGTGGGAGACTGAAGGAAATATGCCCTAGAGGCAATAATAAAGTTATTATTTATTTCCTTATTTCATGATAAATGTTTATTATTCATGCTAGAATTGTATTAACCGGAAACATAATACATGTGTGAATACATAGACAAACATAGTGTCACTAGTATGCCTCTACTTGACTAGCTCGTTGAATCAAAGATGGTTAAGTTTCCTAGCCATAGACATGAGTTGTCATTTGATTAACGGATCACATCATTAGGAGAATGATGTGATTGACATGACCCATTCCGTTAGCCTAGCACTTGATCGCTTAGTATGTTGCTATTGCTTTCTTCATGACTTATACATGTTCCTGTAACTATGAGATTATGCAACTCCGCTTACGGAGGAACACTTTGGTGCTACCAAACGTCATAACGTAATCGGGTGATTATAAAGGAGTACTACAGGTGTCTCCAAAGGTACTTGTTGGGTTGGCGATTTGAGATTAGGTTTTGTCACTCCGATTGTCGGAGAGGTATCTCTGGGCCCTCTCGGTAATGCACATCACTATAAGCCTTGCAAGCAATGTAGCTAATGAGTTAGTTACGGAATGATGCATTACGAACGAGTAAAGAGACTTGCCGGTAACGAGATTGAACTAGGTATTGGATACCGACGATCAAATCTCGGGCAAGTAACATACCGATGACAAAGGGAACAAAGTATGTTGTTATGCGGTTTGACCGATAAAGATCTTCGTAGAATATGTAGGAGCCAATATGGGCATCCAGGTTCCGCTATTGGTTATTGACCGAGAATAGTTCTAGGTCATGTCTACATAGTTCTCGAACCCGTAGGGTCCGCACGCTTAAGGTTTCTATGATGCTTATATTATGAGTTTATGAGTTTTGATGTACCAAGGAGTTCGGAGTCCCGGATGAGATCGGGGACATGACGAGGAGTCTCAAATGGTCGAGACGTAAAGATCGATATATTGGACGACTATATTCGAGTTCGAAAGGTTCCAATGATTCGGTATTTTTCGAGTACCGGAGAGTTACGGGAATTCGCCGGGAGAAGTATTGGGCCTTATTGGGCCTGCGGGAAAGAGAGAGGGCTGCCTAGGGCAGGCCGCGCGCCCCAAGGCCTAGTCCGAATTGGACTAGGGAGGGGCCGCACCTTCCTCCCTTCCCTTCCTTCTCTCCTACTCCTACTAGGAAAGGAGGAGTCCTACTCCGGTGGGAGTAGGACTCCCCCTGGCGCGCCTCCTCCTCCTTGGCCGCCCTCCCTTGCTCCTTTATATATGGGGGGGGCACCCCATGACACACAAGTTGATCTACGGATCGCTCCTTAGCCGTGTCAGGTGCCCCCTCCACCATATTCCACTTCGTCATATCGTCATGGAGCTTAGGCGAAGCCCTCGCGCGGAGAAGTCATGTCGTCATGAGCTTAGGCGAAGCCCTGCGTCGGTGGAGCATCATCATCGCCACCACGCCGTCGTCAGGCCGACGGAACTCATCCCCGACACTTTGCTGGATCGAGTCCGGGATCGCCATCGAGCTGAACGTGTGCAGAACTCGGAGGTGCCGTCGCTCGGTGCTTGGATCGGTCGGATCGTGAAGACGCACGACTACATCAACCGCGTTGTTATAACGCCCGCTTTCGGTTCACGAGGGTATGTGGACGACACTCTCCCCTCTCGTTGCTATGCCATCACCATGGTCTTGCGTGTGCGTAGGAAATTTTTTGAAATTACTACGTTCCCCAACACTATGGACTAGTGAAAGCATCTCGGAGTTGGAATATACGCTTTGATGAGGTGATCAAAGCATATGGTTCTATACAGACTTACGGTGAAGCCTGTATTTACAAGAAAGTGAGTGGGAGCTCTGTAGCATTTCTAATATTATATATGGATGACATATTGTTGATTGGAAATGATATAGAATTTCTAGATAGCATAAAAGGATACTTGAATAAGCACTTTTAAAAGAAAGACCTCGATGAAGCTGCTTACATATTGGGCATCAAGATCTATAGAGATAGATCAATACGCTTGATAAGACTTTCAATGAGTACATACCTTGACAAGATTTTGAAGGAGTTCAAAATGGATTAGTCAAAGAAGGAGTTCTTACCTGTATTGTAAGGTGTGAAGTTGAGTAAGACTCAAAGCTCGACCATGGCAGAAGAAAGAGAAAATACGAAGGCCGTCCCCTTTGCCTTAGCCATTGGCTCTATACGATATGCCATGTTGTGTACCACACCTAATGTGTGCCTTGCCACGCGTCTGGCAAAGGGGGTACAAAAGTGATCCAGAAGTGGATCACTGGACATCGGTAAAAAAATATCCTTAGTAACTAAAGGACTAAAGAAATGTTTCTCAATTATGGAGGTGATAAAGAGTTCGCCGTAAAGGGTTACGTTGATGCAAGCTTTGACCCCGATCCGGATAACACTGGGTAGCAAACCGGATACGTATAATGGAGCAGTCATTTGGAATAGCTCCAAGTAAAGCGTGATAGCAGCATCTACAGTATGACATAACACTACTACAGGATACTGCTAACGCGATACTACGATCAGAGACCCTTTGCCAAAACTGTGTGCGATGCATTAATCGAAAAAGGTGGTGTAAAAAACCGTCAAAAAGGTGCAAAACGTTTGTGATGGCCGAGCCATCAAACACGGTTCAGATTGTTGGAGAACACAATAATTTAAAAAAAATCCTACGATCATGCAAGATCTATCTAGGAGAAGCATAGCAACGAGCGGGGAGAGTGTGTACACATACCCTCGTAGACCGAAAGCGGAAGCGTTTTATCAATGCGGTTGATGTAGTCATACGTCTTCACGATCCGACTGATCCTAGCACCGAATGTACGGCACCTCCGTGTTCAGCACATGTTCAGCTCGATGATGTCCCTCGTACTCTTGATCCAGTTGAGGCCGAGGGAGAGTTTGTCAGCACAATGGTGTTGCAACGATGATGATGAAGTTACCGGCGCAGGGCTTCCCCTAAGCACTACGACGATATGACCGAGGTGTGTAACTGTGGAGGGGGTACCGCAAACGGCTAAAAGATCAACTTGTGTGTTCTAGGGTGCCCCCCTCCCCACATATATAAAGGAGGGGGAGGAGGAGACCGGCCAAGGGGGGAGGCACGCCATGGGGGGGAGTCCTACTAGGACTCCAAACCTAGTAGGATTTGCTCCCCTTTCCTATTCCAAGTGGGAGAAGGGGGGAAGGAGGAGGAGGAGGAGAGAAGGAAGGAGGGGGGCGCTGCCCCCTCCCCTTGTCCAATTCGGATTGGGGCAAGGGGGTGCGCGCCACCTCCTGGCCGACTCTCTCTCTTCTCCACTAAGGCCCATGAGGCCCAATAACTTCATATGGGGGGGGGTCCGGTAACCCCCGGTACTCCGAAACTTATCCGAAACGACCAGAACCATTCCCGTGTTCGAATATAGCCTTCCAATATATGAATATTTATGTCTCGCCATTTTGAGACTCCTCGTAATGTCAGTGATCTCATCCGGGACTCCGAACAAACTTTGGTACATCAAATCACATAACTCATAATACAAATCGTCATCGAACGTTAAGCGTGCGGACCCTACAGGTTCGAGAACTATGTAGACATGACCTATACACATCTCCGGTCAATAACCAATAGCGGAACCTGTATGCTCATATTGGTTCCTACATATTCTTACGAAGATCTTTATCGGTCAAACCGCATAACAACATACGTTGTTCCCTTTGTCATCAGTATGTTACTTGCCCGAGATCCGATCGTCGGTATCATCATACCTAGTTCAATCTCGTTATCGGAAAGTCTCTTTACTCGTTCCGTAATGCATTATCTCACAACTAAATCATTAGTCACATTGCTTGCAAGGCTTATATTGATGTGCATTACTGAGAGGGCCCAGAGATACCTCTCCGGAACACGGAGTGACAAATCCTAATCTCGATCTATGCCAAATCAACAAACACCATCAGAGACACCTGTAGAGCATCTTTATAATCACCCAGTTATGTTGTGATGTTTGGTAGCACACTAAGTGTTCCTCCGGTACTCGGGAGTTACATAATCTCATAGTCATAGGAACATGTATAAGTCATGAAGAAAGCAATAGCAATAAACTAAACGATCATAGTGCTAAGCTAACGGATGGGTCTTGTCCATCACATCATTCTCTAATGATGTGATCCCGTTCATCAAATGACAACACATGTCTATGGCTAGTAAACTTAACCATCTTTGATTAACGAGCTAGTCAAGTAGAGGCATACTAGGGACACTCTATTTGTCTATGTATTCACACATGTACTAAGTTTCCGGTTAATACAATTCTAGCATGAATAATAAACATTTATCATGATATAAGGAAATATAAATAACAACTTTGTTATTGCCTCTAGGGCATATTTCCTTTAGTCTCCAACTTGCACTAGAGTGAATAATCTAGATTACATAGTAATGATTCTAACACCCATGGAGTCTTGGTGCTGATCATGTTTTGCTTGTGAGAGAGGCTTAGTCAATGGGTCTGCAATATTCAGATCCGTATGTATCTTGCAAATCTCTATGTCCCCTTCCGACACTTGATGACAGATGGAATTGAAGCGTCTCTTGATGTGCTTGGTTCTCTTGTGAAATCTGGATTCCTTCACCAAGGCTATTGCTCTAGTATTGTCACAAAAGATTTTCATTGGACCCGATGCACTAGGTATGACACCTAGATCCGATATGAACTCCTTCATTTGCTGCTTCCAAAGCAGCTATGTACTCCACTTCACACATAGATCCTGCCATGACGCTTTGCTTAGAACTGCCCCAACTGACAGCTCCACATTCAATATAAACACGTATCCGGTTTGTGACTTAGAGTCATCCGGATTAGTGTCAAAGCTTGCATCAACGTAACCATTTACGACGAGCTCTTTGTCACCTCCATAAATGAGAAACATATCCTTAGTCCTCTTCAGGTATTTCAGGATGTTCTTGACCGCTGTCCAGTGATCCATTCCTGGATTACTTTGGTACCTCCCTGCTAAACTAATAGCAAGGCACACATCAGGTCTGGTACACAGCATTGCATACATGATAGAACCTATGGCTGAAGCATAGGAAATGACTTTCATTTTCTCTCTATCTTCTACAGTGGTCGGGTATTGAGTCTCACTCAACTTCACACCTTGTAACACAGGCAAGAACCCTTTCTTTGCTTGATCCATTTTGAACTTCTTCAAAACTTTATCAAGGTATGTGCTTTGTGAAAGTCCAGTTAAGCGTCTTGATCTATCTCTATAGATCTTGATGACCAATATGTAAGCATCTTCACCGAGGTCTTTCATAGAAAAACTTTTATTCAAGTATCCCTTTATGCTATCCAGAAATTCTATATCATTTCCAATAAACAATATGTCATCCACATCTAGGATTAGAAATGCTACAGAGCTCCCACTCACTTTCTTGTAAATACAGGCTTCTCCAAAAGTCTTCTTCCCTTTGCCCTTTTTCTTGAAACTAGTGGTCTTGTTAACCATCAACACTTGATGCTCCTTCTTGATTTCTACCTCCGTGGTCTTTAGCATCGCGAAGAGCTCGGGAATAGTCTTTTCTATCCCTTGCATATTATAGTTCATCACGAAGCTTTTGTAGCTTGGTGGCAGTGATTGAAGAACTCTGTCAATGACACTATCATCAAGAAGATTAACTCCCAGTTTAGTCAAGTGGTTGTGGTACCCAGACATTCGAGTATATGTTCAAAGGACAAAACTATTCTCCTCCATTTTGTAGCTATAGAAATTATTGGAGACTTCATATCTCTCAATCCGGCATTTGCTTGAAATATTAACTTCAACTCCTGGAACATCTCATATGCTCCATGACGCTCAAAATGTCGTTGAAGTCCCGGTTCTAAGTCAGAAAGCATGGCGACCGAACTATCAAGTAGTCATCAGCTTTGCTCGCCAGACGCTCATAACGTCCGAGTTGCTCTGCAGCTGGTCTTGTACCTAGCGGTGCTTCCAGATTTAATTATTTTATGCAGCAATGAGGATAATCCTCAAGTTACGGACCCAGTCCATGTAGTTGCTACCATCATCTTTCAACTTAGCTTTCTCTAGGAACGCATTAAAATTCAAAGGAACAGTAGCACGGGCCATTGATCTACAATAGCATAGACATGCAAAATACTATCAGGTACTAAGTTCATGATAAATTAAAGTTCAATTAATCATATTACTTAAGAACTCCCACTTAGATAGACATCTCTCTAGCCATCTAAATTATCACGTGATCCATATCAACTAAACCATGTCCGATCATCATGTGAGATGGAGTAGCTTTCAATGGTGAACATCACTATGTTGATCATATCTACTATATGATTCACGCTCGACCTTTCGGTCTCAGTGTTCCGAGGCCATATCTGCATATGCTAGGCTCGTCAAGTTTAACCCGAGTATTCTACGTGTGCAAAACTGGCTTGCACCTGTTGTATGTGAACGTGGCGCTTATCACACCCGATCATCACGTGGTGTCTCGGCACGACGAACTGTAGCACCGGTGCATACTCAGGGAGAACACTTGTACCTTGAAATATTAGTGAGAGACCATCTTATAATGCTACCGCCGTACTAAGAAAAATAAGATGCATAAAGGATAAACATCACATGCAATCAATATAAGTGATATGATATGGCCATTATCATCTTGTGCCTTTGATCTCCATCTCCAAAGCACCATCATGATCACCATCGTCACCGGCTTGACACCTTGATCTCCATCGTAGCATCGTTGTCGTCTCGCCAACTATTGCTTCTACGACTATCACTACCACTTAGTGACAAAGTAAAGCAATTACATGGCGATTGCATTTCATACAATAAAGCGACAACCATATGGCTCCTGCCAGCTGCCGATAACTTTTACAAAACATGATCATATCATACAACAATTTATATATCATCACGTCTTGACCATATCACATCATAGCAAGCCCTGCAAAAACAAGTTAGACGTCCTCTACTTTGTTGTTGCAAGTTTTACGTGGTTGCTGCGGGCTTCTAGCAAGAACCGTTCTTACCTACGCATCAAGACCACAACAATTTTTCATCAAGTGTGTTGTTTTAACCTTCAACAAGGACCGGGCATAGTCAAACTCGATTCAACTAAAGTTGGAGAAACAGACACCCGCTAGCCACCTGTGTGCGAAGCACGTCAGTAGAACCAGTCTCATGAATGCGGTCATGTAATATCGGTCTGGGCCGCTTCATCCAACAATACCGCTGAATCAAAGTATGACATGCTGGTAAGCAGTATGACTATTATCGCCCACACCTCTTTGTGTTCTACTCGTGCATATAACATCTATGCATAGACCTGGCTCGGATGCCACTGTTGGGGAACGCAGTAATTTCAAAAAAATACCTACGATCACGCAAGATCTATCTAGGAGAAGCATAGCAACGAGCGGGGAGAGTGTGTCCACATGCCCTCGTAGACCGAAAGTGGAAGCGTTTTATCAACATGGTTGATGTAGTCGGACGTCTTCACGATCTAACCGATCCTAGCACCGAACGTACGGCACCTCCGTGTTCAACACACGCTCAGCTCGATGATGTCCCTCGTACTCTTGATCCAGTTGAGGCCGAGGGAGAGTTTCGTCAGCATGTCGGTGTGGCGACGGTGATGATGAAGTTACCGACGCAGGGCTTCGCCTAAGCACTACGACGATATGACCGAGGTGTGTAACTTTGGAAGGGGGCACCGCACATGGCTAAAAGCTCAACTTGTGTGTTCTAGGGTGCCCCCCTCCCCACGTATATAAAGGAGGGGGAGGAGGAGGCCGGCCAAGGGGGGAGGCGCCATGGGGGGGGTCCTACTAGGACTCCAAACCTAGTAGGATTCGGCCCCCTTTCCTATTCCTAGTGGGAGAAGGGGGGAAGGAGGAGGAGGACAGAAGAAAGGAGGGGGGCGCCGCCCCTCCCCTTGTCCAATTCGGATTGGGGCAAGGGGAGCGCGCGCCATCTCCTGGTCGGCCCTCTCTCTTCTCCACTAAGGCCCATGAGGCCCAATAACTTCCGGGGGGTTCTGTAACCCCGATATTCAAACTTATCCGAAACGACTCGAACCATTCCAGTGTCCGAATGTAGCCTTCCAATATATGAATCTTTATGTCTCGACCATTTCGAGACTCCTTGTCATGTCCGTGATCTCATTCAGGACTCCGAACAAACTTCCGTACATCAAATCACATAACTCATAATACAAATCGTCATCGAACATTAAGCGTGCGGACCCTACGGGTTCGAGAACTATGTAGACATGACCGAGACACATCTCCGGTCAATAACCAATAGCGGAACCTAGATGCTCATATTGGTTCCTACATATTCTTACGAAGATCTTTATCGGTCAACCCGCATAACAACATACGTTGTTCCCTTTGTCATCGGTATGTTACTTGCCTGAGATTCGATCGTCGGTATCATCATACCTAGTTCAATCTCGTTACCAGCAAGTCTCTTTACTCATTCCGTAATGCATCATCTTGCAACTAACTCATTAGTCACATTGCTTGCAAGGCTTATAGTGATGTGCATTACCGAGAGGGCCCAGAGATACCTCTCCGAAACACGGAGTGACAAATCCTAATCTCGATCTATGCCAACTCAACAAACACCATCGGAGACACCTATAGAGCATCTTTATAATCACCCAGTTACGTTGTGACGTTTGATATCCCACTAAGTGTTCCTCCGGTACTCGGGAGTTGCATAATCTCATAGTCATAGGAACATGTATAAGTCATGAAGAAAGCAATAGCAATAAACTAAACGATCATAGTGCTAAGCTAATGGATGGGTCTTGTCCATCACATCATTCTCTAATGATGTGATCCCATTCATCAAATGACAACACATTTCTATGGCTAGGAAACTTAACCATCTTTGATTAACAAGCTAGTCAAGTAGAGGCATACTAGGGACACTCTGTTTGTCTATGTATTCACACATGTACTAAGTTTCCAGTTAATACAATTCTAGCATGAATAATAAACATTTATCATGATATAAGGAAATATAAATAACAACTTTATTACTGCCTCTAGGGCATATTTCCTTCACAGATTTTAGTTGCGTGTGTGATGCAGGGCACACGGGTAATCCATTCAAACTGTTTGCGATGAGGCAGAAACGAGCAGCCATATCAATGTGTGTGCGATGCAGGGCACACGGTTAATCTATCCGAATGGCTTGCGACGAGGTAGAACAACAGAAACCGGCAGCTATATCAATGTGTGTGCGATATACGGCATACAGTTCACTCGGACGAACTATTTTTGATTAGGGAACACAACAGAAACGGTTCAACTTAACAAGATATGTGTGATATGCAGCATATAGTTCACATGGATGAACTGTTTGCGATGAGCCAAAAGAACACAAATGAGTCATGTAAACAAGATGTGTGTGATACATGGCAAATGATACGTCCATTTTGCATCATGCTTTTATATCGATATTTATTGCATTATGGGCGGTTATTACACATTATGTCACAATACTTAGGCCTTTTCTCTCTTATTTTACAAGGTTTACATGAAGAGGGAGAATGCCGGTTGAGGGAGTCCTGGACTAAGGGGTCCTCGGGCGTCCGGCCTGTTGGACATGGGTCGGACTGATGGGCTGTGAAGATACAAGACCGAAGACTCTTACCCGTGTCCGGATGGGACTCTCCTTGGCGTGGATGGCAAGTTTGGCGTTCTGTTATGAAGATTCCTTTCTCTGTAACCGACTTTGTACAACCCTAGTCCCCTCCGGTGTCTATATAAACTGGAGGGTTTAGTCCATAGGGACGATCATAATCATACATGCTAGACTTCTAGGGTTCTAGCCATTACGATCTCGTGGTAGATCAACTCTTGTAATACTCATATTCATCAAGATCAATCGAGCAGGAAGTAGGGTAATACCTCCATAGAGAGGTCCCGAACCTGGGTAAACATCGTGTCCCCTGTCTCCTGTTAACATCGACCTTAGACGCACAGTTCGGGACCGCCTACCCGAGATCTGCCGGTTTTGACACTGACATTGGTGCTTTCATTGAGAGTTCCGCTGTGTCTTCACCAGAAGGGTCGATGGCTCCATCGATCATCTACAACAATGTTGTCCAGGGGGAAGTTTTTCTCCTCGGACAGATCTTCGTATTCGGTGGCTTCGCACTGCGGGCCAACTCGCTTGGCCATCTAGAGTAGATCGACAGCTATGCCCCTGGCCATCAGGTCAGGTTTGGAAGCTTGAACTATGTTGCTGATACCCGCGGAGACTTGATCATCGACGGGTTCGAGCCCACGGCAGCCGCTCCCTGTCACCGCGATGAGCATAACCTAAATCTGTCATCGGACCATACCCAGGAGATAGCGCATGTAACTGCTCTAGCCCTAGATCCAGAGCAGATTGTGCCATCCGAGGATGGGAAGCTCAACCCCGCCACAGAAGCCGCGGACTCAGCGGTGTTGGAGCCGCACACAGACCCAACCTCGAGCGGGATCTGTGCCACCGGAACCTCGGACTCGTCTCCGGCCACAAGTTCAGAACCACGTGCGTCCGCGTATGTCGAGCTTGATCAGGCGTCGATCATTGAATTCGGCTCTGCGGACATCTTCCGACACTCACCTTTAGGCGATGTGCTCAACTCATTAAAACACTCTCCTTAGTGGGGGACTCACAGCCGAATTATATTCGGTTCGAACTGGGGGTTGATGACGGAGAATTTTGCTTCCCACCCACCGCCCACTTCATAGCCACTGTCGAAGACTTAATCGACATGCTCGATTATGGCTCCGAAGACATCGACGGTATGGACGACGATGCCGAAGAGGAGCAGGCCCAAAACCCGCCATTTACTGGGCGTTGGACGGCCACCTCCTCATACGACATATACATGGTGGATACACCCAAAGAGAATAATGATGACAACGAGAAGGATCCAGTCGAGGATAAACCTCTTGAGATACAGCCAAAGCACCGACGTCAGCGGCGCCGCTCTAAACCACGCCGTGGAAAAGATAGGAACACCGACATGAGAGAAAACAATACTCCGGACGATGCCGAAGACAATGAAGACCCCGTTGAGCCAACTTCCGAACAGGACGAACGGGAAGACAGGCAAGTTAGCCCTGATGAACATGCCATAAACAAAGACTCGGAGGACAGTAATTATCTTTCGCTCTCCGAGGATGAGGTGAGACTCGGCAACGAGGATTTTATCGTGCCTGGGGAACCTCTCGAGCAGGAGTGCTTCAAGCGCCGGCTGATAGCCACTGCAAGGAGCCTGAAAGAGAAGCAGCAACAGCTTCAAGCTGACCAAGATCTGCTCAACGATTGTGTCACGCCCAATATGCGACCCTATCCAAAAGGAACTCGAAGGTCCCACCAAGGATAGACCCGCATATTGAAACGCTTTTGCAAGGTGGATATCATTACATCAACATTACATAATACATAGGGATACAACCAATACATACAATGTCACATGAATACAACAATACAACATACAAGATCAACATCCGACTACGGATGAATCATAAATAGAAACTCAAACAATATCCACCCTGCTAGCCCAGCCGCCGACCGAACCTATCCCCGATTGAAGAAGAAGCGTAAGAAGAACTCCAAAGTAAGCAAACATCGCTCTCGCGTCCATGATCATCGTGATAACCTATACCGCAATCGATGTTGTAGTAATCTGTGAGCCACGAGGACTCAGCAATCCCATTACCATGGGTATCAAGACTAGCAAAGCTTAATGGGAAAGGAAGGGGTAAAGGTGGTGAGGTTGCAGCAGCGACTAAGCATATATGGTGGCTAACCAACGCAAATAAGAGCGAGAGAGCAAGCGGACGGTCGTGAAGCTAGCAATGATCAAGAAGTGATCCTGAACTCCTACTTACGCCAAACATAACCCGAAACCGTGTTCTCCTCTCGATCCACCCGAAAAAGAGACACTCACGTTACGCACACGCTTGGTGTATTTTAGAAGAGTTTACTTCAAGTTTACTACAACCGGATATTAACAAATTCCCATCTGCCACATAACCGCTGGCACGGCTTTCGAAAGTTCAAACCTGCAGGGCGTCCCAACTTAGCCCATGATAAGCTCTCGCGATCAACGAAGGATATTCCTTCTCCCGGAAGACCCGACCAGTCTCGAATCCGGCTACAAGACAATTCGACAAGAATAAAACAAGACCAGCAAAGCCGCCCGATGCACCGGACAATCCCGATAGGAGCTGCACATATCTCGCTCGAGGCAACACCGGATGAGACATCCTCTGAGTAAAACCAGACCCGAGTTTCCCGAGGGGCCCCGCATCTACTTTTGGTTCGGGCCAACACTTAGACAAGCATTGGCCCGGGGGCTAATAAAGATGACCCTTGGGTTAATTACTCCCAAGGGAAAGGTAGGTGGTGGTGAGGCAAATGGTAAAACCAAGGTTGGGCCTTGCTGGAGGAGTCTTATTCAAAGCGAACTGTCAATGGGGTCCCATAAATCACCCAACCGCATTAGGGACGCAAAATCCGGGAACATAATACCGATATGACGGAAACTAGGGCGACAAGAGTGGAACAAAACACCAGGCATAAGGCCGAGCCTTCCACCCTTTACCAAGTATAATATAAGAGATATTGTGATATCCCAACATAAACATAATCCAACATGGAGCAATCTTCATCTTCACCTGCAACTAGCAACGCTATAAGAGGGGCTGAGCAAAGCGGTAACATAGCCAAACAACGGTTTGCTAGGAAGGGTAACAAAGGTTAGAGTTTCATGGCAATTAGGGAGGCTTGAGCAGCAAGTGGTAGGCAACGCAGCATAGCGATAGAACGAAGCAACTAGCAAAGCAATGATAGTAGTGAGATCCAGGGTAGCGGTCATCTTGCCTGAAATCCCGCAAGGAAGAAGAACGAGTCCATGAATAAGATGAAGCCACGAAGACGAACCAAGCGTAGACGAACGAATCCTCACGATCGCAACGAAACGGGAACTATCGAGAAGAAGCACACAACATGGTAAACACACCACACATGAACAAGGCATGATGCACAAACAAGCATGATGCATGACAAGACTACATGAAGCTACTCATGGCAAGAGATGATGCAAACAAGAGCAGCACATCAAAGCAAGTTTAAATGAGGCCGAAAACAACATAGAACAATTCCGGTAAGTCCTCATATGCAAATTTCGAAATTGGTCCAGATCTGAATAAACCTTATGTTCAAGTTGTTAAACAGCAAGTTCAGATGCGCCAAGAGAATCTACACAAAATTCTAGTCAAGTTACATATAAAGTTCATTTTATTCGGAGCTACGACCTAGAAGATATGAGCAAAACAAGTTAAACTTGACATTGATGCAAAATGCATACAAACATCAAGCAAACACCTCAAAACAAGGACGCAACATGATAATATGAAACTACATGCAAAATCAAGCAAGTTTCATATAGAGCACACTCAATACGGAGCAACGGTTCAACACATACACTATACAAGTCATAACAACAATCTGTCCAAAACAGAAACTAGGCATATTGCAAGCATCAAAACACTATGCTACAGCATCTCAACGTGAAAACAAAAGGCATGGGCATGATGTACATGTAAAGCATGACAAAACATGAACACGGAGCTATCTCCAAAAATCACTAGAACATGCTCAAAAGGACATGGCAAGATTGCAAATAATAAGAGTTTCAGGCTTTGCAGAAATAACACCAGGTTGCAATGTTTAGAGCTATCAAACAACATGTTACAGGAACTTATCAATGCAAACAAAGGCATGACATGAATCTAATAATTGCATATAACAAAAGTCATTTACTGACAATGAGCCAAAAGGGCACAGAAAATATGATGGCACCCATGTAAACATGGCAAGTTATATGACAGATTCAAACATGGCAGGAACAACAATAAGAAGGCATGTTGGTGAGCTTGAACCACTCACCACAGAGCAATAAATGGCATGGCAAGGCAACTCACAGTAAGAAGACATGTTTATGAAGCTAAGCATGGCAAGAGCAAGTTCATAGAGTGCATGGATCACTAGAAACAATCATGGAAACATTGAACTTAATGTTAACTGCTGGCAGCAACATTATTTAGCAATTTGATAGCAAGATTACAACAAGTTACAGCAGACTATAATTGCAACAAAGGGCATGGATGGATAGAGCAAGACATGTATAAAAAAACATCATTAGTGAACATCTCCAGATTATGCATAGAATGACTTGTAGAAGCAGGTTAACATAGCATCATGATATAGCAGATTCAGACATGCAAAACAGCAACAACAAGTATCCTACTTAACAAGCTTGATGCACTCACTACAGGAATCACAAAAATACATGGATAGCACCAATGTAAATATGGCATGACATAGATCAAAACTCATGTAGGCATCAACCTCATAGGATGCACACATCAATCATGGCAAAAATAACAAATGAGCAAGTTCTGTTAACAGACAACAGACAACATCATATAGCACTCTTGCAACAATGATTAGGTCATCAAGATGAACTCAAATGAACATGGTGCAATCGAATGAAATGAAGTACTCATCGAGATGAACAATTTGACATATTACATGCACGAAACGGAGCAGTATGCAGCAAGTTATGGCATGGTGAATATGGGCACATAATGATAGAATTTCCGAGACTTAGCAGAATTTACCCTCGTCGAAAACGGGACGGAGGGAAGCGGGACTGGCGGATCCGGGACGCGGGCGCCCGTATCTGGCCGGAGGGAGGCCGGCGGCGAAGCCGTAGGCGGCGCGGATCGGGCGCTGGGGCGGCTGATGGCGGGCGCGGTGCTCGAGGCCGGCGAGGCGACGGGTCGGCGAGGCGCTGGCTGGGAGGCGGCGCCGGCGACTGTCGGCGAGGCCGAGCGACGAGTAGGCGGGCGCTGGGCGACGAGGGCTGCTGGCGCCGGGCGGCGAGGCACTCGCGGGCGAGGGGCGGCGACGGGCGGGCCGGCAGAGGCGACCGGACGCTGCGGAGGCGGAGGCCGGCGGGCGGGTCCGGCGAGGGGCGGCGCTGATGACGTAGAGGAAGGGCGGGCGGCGGCGCGGCTTCGGCCCCGGCGTGTGCTCAAGCGGGCTCACATGGGCCGCGGGCTTCGGGCGGGAGGAGAGAGAGGCCGTGGCGGGACACGTATGACTGCCGTTGGATGCGGGGTGGGCAGACATGTCCGGCCGTCGGTGGGGAAATTGTCCGGCGGCGTGAGGGGAAGAAGACTAGGGTTAGGGGTGGAAATCACTCGTGAATTTGGATGGGGAGGGCATATTTATAGATAGGAGGAGCTAGGAGAGTCCAAATGAGGTGCGGTTTTCGCCCATCGATCGTGATCGAACGACCGAGAGCATAGAGGGGAGTTTGCTGGGTTTTGGGCCACTTTGAAAGGGGTGTTGGGCTGCAAAGAGAAGGGGGCTTTTACGGTTACCCGGTTAACCGTTGGGGTATCAAACGGACTCCAAATGGCACGAAACTTGACAGGCGGTCTACCGGTGGTATACCAAGGCCGCTTGGAAAGACTCGGTCCATTCAGAGAAAGTTTAATACCCGCACATGAAAAAGAGGCAAAAGGGGGCGCCGGATGACATAGGAGTGCCGGATTACAAAACGGACAACGGGGAAAATGCTCGGATGCATGAGACGAACACGTATGCAATGCAATGCACATGATGACATGATATGAAATGCAGATGATGACATGACAAAGTGCAACACACAAGCAAATGACATGGCAAGGACGGCAAATAACTGGCAGACACCTGGGGCATCGAATCCGGGGCGTTACAGATAGATGGACTAATGTCCTGGCAGCCGAGGAATACAACCTCGAGCGCCCAGCCAAAAGTTATCCGAAGCGCAAATTGCTACCTTAGTTCGATGACAAGGCGTTGGAGCCGGTACCATCATCGCGCAATGCGGCTGACCGACCACCACGTGGCTGGGACAAAGCAGCAACCCAAGCCGAACGCCAGCCCGTACTACCTCACCGTAAAGGCAGAGGTAAAACAGCTCGGGGACATACATATGACCTGCGACAGGACTTGGATAGTAGAGCAGGTTAGAACAGATCGATCTACGGATCACGGGTGCATGCCCCGACACGTGACAATGGCTATCTAGTCGTACGCAACAATCATAATCACGCTCGGGCTAAGAACCGCAGACGGACTCCATCCGAGCTACGTTGCGACGTGGCCCGATATAGAGGCGCCGTACACCCTCCTTGCTTCACCGACGAGGTAATGGAGCACGAATTCCCAGAAGGGTTTAAACCCGTAAATATCGAATCATATGATGGAACAACAGACCCCATGGTATGGATCGAGGATTTTCTTCTCCATATTCATATGGCCTGCGGTGATGATCTCCATGCCATCAAATACCTCCCACTAAAACTCAAAGGACCAGCTTGGTACTGGTTGAACAGTCTGCCCGAAAACTCCATTGGCAGCTAGGAGGATTTGGAAGAAGCTTTTCTTGACAACTTCCAAGGTACATATGTTCGACCTCCGGATGCCGACGACTTAAGTCACATAATTCAACAGCCCGGAGAGTCAGCCAGTAAATTCTGGACTAGGTTCTTAACCAAAAAGAACCAGATCGTCGACTGTCCGGATGCCGAAGCCCTAGCGGCCTTTAAACATAGCATCCGGGACGAGTGACTCGCCCGACACCTCGACCAAGAAAAGCCGAAGTCCACGGAAGCCCTCACGGCACTTATGACCCGCTTTTGCGTGGGCGAAGATAGCTGGCTAGCCCGTAGCAATAACAATGCAAGCGAACCTGGCACTTTGGAAGCCAGAAATAGCAACGGAAAGCCCCAACGCAACAGACACAAGCGTCGAAGGAATGGTGATAATGCCGATGACAAGGCGGTCAACGCCGGATTCAGTGGCTCCTAGTCCGGCCAGCGGAAGAAGCCGTTCAAAAGGAACAATTCCGGCTCATCCAGCCTGGACCGCATACTCGATCGTCCATGCCAGATACACGGCACCCCCGATAAACCAGCCAATCACACCAATAGGAGTTGCTGGGTTTTTAAACAGGCCGGCAAGATAAATGCCAAGAACAAGGAGAAGGGGCCGCAAGGCGACGATGATGACGAGGAGCCCCGTCCACCGAATACAGGGGATGTAAGAAGTCCCCCAAGTTAAAACGGTGAACATGATATACGCTACCCATATCCCCAAGAGGGAGCGCAAACGCGCGCTTAGGGACGTCTACGCGATGGAGCCATTCGCTGTCGGCGTTCTGGGAACGGGGGTCCCCAGACTTGCCTGCCTGCGGCCCACAGTGTGGCTCTGCGAGCGGGCCCGTACGACCCATCTTCACCAACAAGCACTCAAGACCCTCGCGAGGTGGGCGACACAAGACCTCCTCAGGAGCGGCCTCACCAGGTTGGCTCGCGAGGGGCAGAGAGTTCAAGGCAAGGCAAACCTCGCGAGGTTCTCGTGACGTGAGCCATGACGATCGAGACCAGGCGGGCGCCAGGTGAGCACCAGCGCGCACAGTGTACTTGTTTCCTTTTTGGTGCTAAGGAGGCAAGCACAGGCATGGAGTATCAAGGCATCAAGCAAAGGTTTCCATATCAATGCAATGAGACCAAGACCAGCAGGACGGCAAGACGGAGGTCACCATGGGGCCCAAGGCGGCGTCACCACCAGAGCCTTTTGCAGGCGAAGACTGCTTTTGTTAGGATAAGTTGTACTAGTTGTCTCCTTTCAAATTGGCTGTTGTTGGTTCCCTTCCCACTCAATATTTGGGAAGAGGACCAGGGCCTCTATAAATAGGACTAGCCACCACAGTAGGAGGCATCTGATCTTTAGCCGATCCTTAGCCACACACCGAGCACAAGAACACCTCAACCTCAAGAGGTTGTTCTTCCCCTTGTAACTGTTCATCCTCAGCCCGAGAGGCAATCCACCACCACCACACTGGAGCGGGGTATTACACCACAACGGTGGCCCGAACCAGTATAAATCTTGTGTCCTTTGTGTTGCTAGTTCGTCGAGTTAGCCCTTGAGATCTTAGTGAAGCTAGGACGTGGATCGATAGGGGGAGATCTTCCTGCGCACCCCAGTGTTCGAACCTTGAGGGTTTTGCCGGAACCCGTGATCCAACATTTGGCACGCCACGCACGTCGCGCTCACGCTGAGCACCGGGCTGCCCTCACCGCCCGCGTTGCTCAGACGGCTCCCGTCGGGGCCACCCCGTCGTTCTCCGTCACCTACCGCCAATGCCGCCATTGGCCCGGCGGGGAACAAGCAGCAAGCATCCTCGCTGCACCCCTCGGTGCGGCGGGGCGGCTGCGCGGCCACACCATCGCTGACCCCGGCCGGTTCATCATCCCACGCACGTCGCGCTCCCGTGGACGCGCAGGCCGCGCTGTGCGTGGCGCATGAGCTCCTGCGCTACCGCCCCGTCGACAACCTCTACGAGGACTGGCTCGACCGCATCGCCGAGCTTGTCAGCGCCGCGGGGGGTTCCTCTGTGCCGTCCCTCTCGCTGCCTCGCCCTCCACCGGCCGCAGGCGACGTAGCTCATGGAGTGCCTCCACCACCTCTGCCCCAAGACGGAGTCTTGGCGCCAAGGCATGCAGCCCACGGCGCGACCTGCCGCGTCCGGCGCCCGCGCAAGAAGAAAGAAGCTGTCAAGAAGTCCCTCGGCCACGAGAAAACGCCCCCGCGCTCCCTGCGCCACCTCTTTCTCAGTAGCGAAAGCGCTTCTCTTTGCCCCTTGGCAAGACCGCGTGCCGCCTGCGGTGGCGGTGTGCGGATCCCATCAAGGACAAGTTCCCCACCAGCACAGAGTCCCGGTGACCACGGCAGGCTGCCGCTCCTTCACCCCCGAGCTGCGTAGCGTCGCCTGGCCAGGAAAGTTCAATTCGGATCTGCCTCCTCGCTACGACGGCACCCCCGACCCCACGGAGTTCCTGCAGCTCTACGAGCTGAGCATCGAGGTGGCCAACAGCGACGAGAAAGTCATGGTGAACTGGTTCCCTATGGCTCTCAAGGATGGTGCCCGCTCCTGGCTCCTGAACCTGCCTCCAGGCTCGATCTCCTCCTGGAGCGAGATGCGCGATCGTTTCGTTGCCAACTTCCAGGTCACTTGCGACCACCCGCCGACTGCGGGTGACCTACGCCGCGTCAAGCAACAACCAGGAGAGACCCTCCAGAAGTACACCCAGCGCTTCAACAACATTCGCCTCAAGATCCCCAAGGTAACGGACGAGGCCATCATCTCCGTGTTCTCTGATGGCGTCCGCGACGTCAAGATGAAGGAGGAGCTCGCCATCCACGAGGAGTTGTGCACGTCTCTGGAGCTGTTCAACCTGGCGACCAAGTGCGCGAGAGCTGAGGAGGGGCGCCTCTCCCTCCTCGAGCTCCCGGCTGCGGACCCAGAGGAGAAGAAAGCCAAGGCCAAGGACGTGAAGCACAAAGGAGCAGCCGTGCTCGCGGCGGAGCCAGACACCAAGCGCGGCAGAGACCAACCCGAGTCATCCAAGAGCAGTCGACCGTTCTATCCCTTCCATAACCTGCATAGCCACAACACCAGCGACTGTCAAGAGCTCAGAGCCATTCGAGAGGGACGCTTCGGTCGACGCCCCGAGCGCAACGACCTGGGCTACGACAGAGGAGGAGGACGTGGTGGTGGACGCTGCGATGACCATGGCCCGTGCCAGGAGTGGCGCGACCGGCCTCGTGAGGACCGTTGGCAGGATCATCCTCGCGAGGGCGCCTGGAGGGATCAGCCTCGTGAGGATCGTCCTCAGGGCAATGCCGGTCTTCCTCCACTACCGCCACCACCAAGAAGGAATGACGACCACCATCAAGACGAGGGGGCTGGGGGCTTCCAGGAGCCGCGTGTTATCGCCTGCATCTTGGGCGGAGCTCAAGCCCCAGCCTCTCAGCGTATCTTCAAACAGTTTGCTCGTGAAGTGAATGCAGTCCTCCCCAAGCTCGAGGCCATGCGCCCGCTCAGATGGTCCAAGTGCGCCATCACTTTCAGCTCGGCAGATCAGCTCAAGTGTGCGGCTACCGCTGGCGCCCTCCCGATGCTTTGTTCACCAGTCATGAGCAATGTGCAAGTCACCAAGACCCTCATAGATGGCGGCCGAGGGCTCAACGTCCTGTCCATCGACACGTTCGACAACCTCCAAGTGCCGTATGACCAGCTTCAGCCCACCAAGCCTTTCTCAGGAGTGACCGACGGCTCCACTCCCCCGATCGGGCATGTCCGCCTTCCCGTCACCTTCGGGGAACACAACAACTACCGCACCGAGCTCATCAAATCCGACGTCACACACATCCGTCTGCCATACAATGCCATCCTCGGGTATCCAGCCCTATCCAAGTTCATGGCGGTGACGCACCACGGCTACAATGTCCTCAAGATGCCAGGAAGCGGCGGAATCATCACAGTCCCGTGCGAAGAAAGAGACGCGGTGTGCTCCCTCGAGTGTGCCTTCCAAGCTGCAGCAATCGACGACCCCGACAGCAAGGGCGAGTGCTCTCCTGAGGCCACCCCCAAGAAGAAGAAGCAACTGCTCCGTGCAGGACCTCAGGAGGGTGGCGTCGCGAGTGGTACCTCGTCAGGATCAGCGCTCGCACCTGGGGTGCCTCCCTCAAGATAGGAAGGCGCGCCCGTGCCCTTCTCTCGCAGGGCTCGGGGCTCTTCCGAGGGCCTCAAGAACACGCCCAATATGCGACCCTATCCAAAAGGAACTCAAGGTCCCACCAAGGATAGACCAAGATATTGAAACGCTTTTGCAAGGTGGATACCATTACATCAACATTACATAATAGATGGGAATACATACATAAGGCACAAATGCCACAAGAATACATCAACATCATATACAAGATCAACATCCGACTACGGATGAAACATAAACGAAGCTCAAACGACATCCACCCTGCTAGCCCAGGCTGCCGACCGAACCTATCCCCGATCAAGAAGCGTAAGAAGAACTCCAAAACAAGCAACATCGCTCTCACGTCATGATCATCGCATAAACCTGTACCTGCAACTGTTGTTGTAGTAATCTGTGAGCCACGAGGACTCAGCATTCCCATTACCATGGGTATCAAGACTAGCAAAGCTTAAAGGGAAAGGAAGGGGTAAAGTGGTGAGGTTGTAGCAGCGACTAAGCATGATATGGTGGCTAACATACGCAATTGAGAGTGAGAAGAGAAACAAAGGAACGGTCGTCAACTAGTAATGATCAAGAAGTGATCCTGAACTCCTACTTACGTCAGACATAACCCAGAACCTGTGTTCTCCTCTCGATCAACCCCGAAAAGAGACACTCACGGTTACGCACACGGTTGGTGTATTTTAGAAGAGTTTGCTTCAAGTTTACTACAACCGGATATTAACAAATTCCGATTTGCCACATAACCGCGGGCACGGCTTTCGAAAGTTTATACCTGCAGGGTGTCCCAACTTAGCCCATGATAAGCTCTCGCGATCAACGAAGGATATTCCTTCTCCCGGAAGACCCGATCAGTCTCGAATCCGGCTACAAGACATTTCGACATCAATAAAACAAGACCAGCAAGACCTCCCGCGCATCGACACCCTCGATAGTAGCCGCACAGATCTCGCCTCGTGCCACGACCGGATGAGCAGTCCGCATAACTAAAACCAAACCTCAAGTTTCCTTGAGGGGGCGCTGCAAAGCACTCTAGTTTGGACCAACACTTAGACAAGCATTGTCCCGGGGGGGCTGAATAAAGATGACCCTTGGGTTAATTACTCCCAAGGGAAAGGTAGGTGGTGGTGAGGCAAATGGTAAAACCAATGTTGGGCCTTGCTGGAAAAGTCTTATTCAAAGCGAACTGTCAAGGGGGTCCCATAAATCACCCGACCGCGTTAGGGACGCAAAATCCGGGAACATAATACCGATATGACGGAAACTAGGGCGGCAAGTGTGGAACAAAACACCAGGTATAAGGCCGAGCCTTCCACCCTTTACCAAGTATATAGATGCATTAATTAAATAAGATATATTGTGATATCCCAACAAGTAAACATGTTCCAACAAGGAACAACATCTCCATGTTCCAACAAGGAACAAAATTCATCTTCACCTGCAACTAACAACGCTATAAGAGGGGTTGAGCAAAGCGGTAACATAGCCAAACAACGGTTTGCTGGGAAGGGTGACAACGAGTTAGAGGTTCATGGCAATTTGGGATGGCTTGAGCAGCAAGTGATAGGTAGCGCAGCATAGCGATAGAACGAAGCAACTAGCATAGCAATGATAGTAGTGAGATCCAGGGTAGCGGTCATCTTGCCTGAAATCCCGCAAGGAAGAAGAACGAGTCCATGAAGAAGACGAACGGATGAAGTCGAACCAAGCGTGGACGAACGAATCCTCACGATCGCAACGAAACGGGAACTAACAAGAAGAAGCACACAACAAAGTAAACACACCACACATGAACAAGGCATGATGCTCAACCAAGTATGATGCATGACAAGGCTACATGAAGCTACTCATGGCAAGGGATGATGCAAACAAGAGCAACACATCAAAGCAAGTTTAAATGAGGCCGGAAACAACATATAGCAATTCCGGTAAGTCCTCATATGCAAATTTCGAAATTGGTCCAGATCTGAATAACTTTATGTTCAAGTTGTTAAACAGCAATTTAAAATGCACCAAGATGATCTACACGAAATTCTAGTCAAGTTACATATAAAGTTCATTAGATTTGGAGCTACGGCCTAGAAGATATGAGCAAAACAAGTTAAACATGGCATTGATGCAAAATGCATACAAACATCAAGAAAACACCTCAAAACAAGGATGCAACATGATAATATGAAGCTACATGCAAAATCAAGCAAGTTTCATATAGAGCACACTCAAAACGGAGCAACGGTTCAACACATACACCCTATACAAGTTATAGCAACAATCTGCCCAAAACAACTAGGCATATTGCAAGCATCAAAACAACAAGCTACATCATCTTAACATGAGAAAAAAAGGCATGGGCATGATGTACAGGTAAAGCATGACAAAACATGAACACTGAGCTATCTCCAAAAATCACTAGAACATGCTCAAAATGACATGGCAAGATTGCAAATAATAACAGTTTCAGACTTATCAGGAAATAACATCATGTTGCAATGTTTAGAGCTATCAAACAACATGCTACAGGAACTTATCATGGCAAATAAAGCCATGGAATGAATCTACTAATTGCATAGAACAAAAGTCTCTTACTGACCATGAGCCAAAAGGGCACAGAAAATATGATGGCACCCATGTAAACATGGCAAGTTATATTACAGATTCATACATGGCAGGAACAACAATAAGTAGGCATGTTGGTGAGCTTGAACCACTCACCACAGAGCAATAAATGGCATGGCAAGGCAACCAATAGTAAGAAGACATGGCATAGAATCTATACATGGCAAGAACAACATCATAGCATACACGGATCAACTACAACAGATTTGGCAAAATTGAATAACATTGAAACAACCTGCCAGGAAACATTTTATAGCAAAAGTAGAGCTCGATTGACTCCAGCTATGGCAATCCATAATTGCAAACAAGGGCATGGATGGATAGAGCAAGACATGTTTAACAAAACATCCTTACTGAAGTATCTCACAATAAGCATGGATCTCTCGGTAGCATCAAGTTAACATGGCATAAAAATATCAGCAGAACAGGGGCTGAAATCAGCAACATCATGAAGCCTAGTTTGCATGCTTGTGCTAGTTACCACATTGATCACAAAAATACATGGCATACACCCCTGTAAAGATGGCATGGCATATTACAAAACACATGTAGGACTCAAGTTCATAGGGTGCACACATCAATCATGGCAAAAATGACAAAAGTGCATGTTCTGATAAGAATCAGAAACTAACATCACATAGCCCACTTCCAACAGCATTTCGGGCATCAAGATGAGCTCAAATGAAAATGATGCAATGAGATGAAATGATGTACTCGTCGAGGCGAACAATTTGACATATTACACGCACGAAACGGAGCTACGGATGCAGAGTTATGATGCGATGAAAATACATGAAAATATGAAATACTCGGGGACTTGGAGAAAAATAGACCTGGGGAGTCAACGCGTCATGGATCTCGAGGATCGCCGGAGTTGGCGCCGGAGGTGGCCGGGGAGGCGAAGGGGAGGCGAGCCCGGACCGGATCAGGCCGGATCCGGCCGGTGGGGAGGCGGAACGGCGGCGGGGCGAGGGCGCCGGCGGCGACCGCGCTGCCGGAGGCGGGCACGCGCGCGCGCGGGCGAAGTCCGGCGGCGGCGGCGCGCACTCGAGCGCGGGAGGCGACGGCAGGGCTCGGCGGCGCCCAGCATGGCGGAGGGAGGCGCCGAGGTTGGTGACGAGGCGACGCGGGTCCGAGGCGGCGGGCGGCGCCGACCGACGGCGGCGGGCGGGCAGCACGCCGGCGACGCCACCCGAGGGCAGGGAGCGGCGGAGCGGGATCCGCGGCGCGGGCGCTGGGCACGGCTTCGGGCCGCGCCAGCGCTGGCGGGCTGCCGTGGGCCTCGCGAGCAGCGGCGGCGGGACGACGGCGCGCAGGGCAGGTGTCGGGCGCTGGTTGGCCGAGGGGGCGGCGGCGGACTTCGTCCGGTCCAGATCGGACATGTCCGGCACGGCGCGGAGGGAAAATTAGGGTTTGGGGTGCGGGAATGATCCACGAATTTCGGAGGGGAGGTGTTTATATAGGCATAGGGAGCTAGGAGACTACAAATGAGGTGCGGTTTTCGCCCACACGATTGTGATCGAACGACCGAGAGCATGGAGGGGAGTTTGCTGGGCTTTGGGCCACATTGGAAGGGGTGTTGGGCTGCACACAAAAGAGGCTTTTACTTGTTACCTTGTTAACCGTTGAGTATCAAACGACCTCCAATGACACGAAACTTGACAGCGGTCACCGGTGGTATACCAAGGCCGCTTGACAAACCTCGGTCCATTCCGAGACCGCTTAACACCCGCATACCTAAAAGAGGTAAAAGGGGCGCGGAGACATAGGAGTGCCGGATTGCAAAACGGACAACGGGAAAATGCTCGGATGCATGAGACGAACACGTATGCAAAATGAGATGCACATGATGACATGATATAAAATGCAGATGATGACATGGCAAAGAGAGACACGCAAGCACATGACATGGCAAAGACGGCGAATAATCGCGGACACTGGCGATCGAATCCGGGCGCTATAACACTCCTCCACTAACAAGAGATCTCGCCCCGAGATCTTAGGACCGAGACGGAAGGGAAAAGGGATGAGGTGAAATTAAAACTCAAGAGAAGAAGCAAAGAATCGAGAGCACTCGAGAAGAAGAGAGGAACGACGAGAATGACGAGAATCGAAAGCTCACGGAATCAAATAGACTATGAAAGCACTCGTTCTAACCGGAGTGGTTAGAATGAGAAAAGAAACGAATAAGACTGAAAGGATTTAGGCAGTGCTCCGGCTGAAGATGGAAGAAAAAGAACACGAACTAGAGAGGATGGAATGATACTTGATGAAGACGTGACACAAAACCTTCGAAAGAATTGGAAGAATGGAATGAAAAGAATTTAGAAGGAAGGTTTGAACTGAAGTTGTTGAGAAAATCAACAACGAAAGAATAAGATTGTTGTGGGCTTATGGAAAACATCTCGAAATTAATGAGGTGATAACCGGCCGCAAACGGAAATAATTGGATAGCTGAGAAGAACAAAGAAATGCAAAACTTCACTTCAAAAGAATACGAAGAATTAATTGCACTTCGAGACGTGAGAAGAAAAGATACTTGAATTCCTCCAAAAGAACCTAGATGAACTCTTGAAGAATGAATTAAATCATGAAGAACCACCGTGAAGAACTCCGGTAACAAAAGGATGATGGGATAGAATGAAGGATGAAAGAATAAGATGAGCCTTGCGATGATTCAGATGGAGGATTCCGACTAAAAGTCCGAGGAAAATTTGAACTCCGGATAAGAAAAGATGAAAAGACTTGGAACTAGAATTTATTCCTCAAGAACAAACTCGGAAGAAAAAGATTAATCACTTGGATGAAATAGGAATAAGATTTATTGTATGCTTATCCTTCATCAAATTAAATTGATGACAAGCAATGGATTTTGCATACTACTTATCTTCCTTGAAAACGATTGAGAAGAGACATATCGCAAACTTGAGAAGGTCTTCATGAACCACCGGTAGGATTGAAAAGAACGAATGGATTAATATGATAAACAAGGAAAATAATCTTGAACGAACCACCGTAAGAATTTGGAAATGACTGATGAAAGAGAATGAATCACCGGGAAGAATTAGAAGAACAAATAAGCTCGAGGGGATTTAGATGCAAAAGAACAAAGAGATCATGAGTTGATTGAAGAACACTTGAACGAAGCGCCGGGATATTAGAGAACAATAATTGGAATGATGGCCTCCGGTGAAAAGAAATAGAAAAAGAACTTCTGACATACTCCGAATGGGTGAAAAGAATATCGACAAACTGAAATAATTCGAGAGGGTAACAAGAAGCTAGACAAAAATTATTGAGGTACTCCGGGAGAATGAAAAACAGAGAGGTTGAGCCAACAATGAAAATGATTTGAAATCGATCTTGGAAAAAGGCATGTGACTGATGAAATTCATACTTACGTCAAATTCCGAAAAGAATTGAGAATAACTCCGGGGAAATTAAAAGAGTCAGGTAAGATCCTGGGAAAGACCTGTGGGTTAGGGCGCACTAAAACAAAACACCGTTGGAAAGGGTTGTTGAACAGATAGATGATGCACCGGAATAATTGAAATATTTGACTGAGGTGACAACCTCGAATTAATTAGAACACGTATTTAATCTCCGATATGTCTTCGAACTCCGGAATGATAAATCGGCGAGAGGCTAACGAGCAAAGAGAACACTTCGAAGGAAAAGAATATGATTAACCCGAAAAACATGAATTGAGTGCACCGGAAAAGAAAGAGATGAAGAATGACGAACGAGACGAGAATTCACCGGTTGCAACAGCGACTAAGCATGATATGGTGGCTAACATACGCAATTGAGAGAGAGAAGAGAAACAAAGGAACGGTCGTCAACTAGTAATGATCAAGAAGTGATCCTGAACTCCTACTTACGTCAGACATAACCCGTAACCCGTGTTCTCCTCTCGATCAACCCCAAAAGAGACACTCACGGTTACACGCATACACGGTTGGTGTATTTTAGAAGAGTTTGCTTCAAGTTTACTACAACCGGATATTAACAAATTCCCATCTGCCACATAACCGCGGGCACGGCTTTCAAAAGTTTATACCCTGCAGGGGTGTCCCAACTTAGCCCATGATAAGCTCTCGCGATCAAAGAAGGATATTCCTGTTGGGGAACGTAGCAGAAATTCAAAATTTTCCTACGTGTCACCAAGATCTATCTATGGAGAAACTAGCAACGAGGGAAGGAGAGTGCATCTACATACCCTTGTAGATCGCTAAGCGGAAGCGTTCATGAGAACGGGGTTGAAGGAGTCGATTGCCGTGATTCAGATCACCGATGATCAAGTGCCGAACGGACGGCACCTCCGCGTTCAACACACGTACAGCCCGGTGACGTCTCCCACGCCTTGATCCAGCAAGGAGAGAGGGAGAGGTTGAGGAAGACTCCATCCAGCAGCAGCACAACGGCATGGTGGTGATGGAGGAGCGTGGCAATCCCGCAGGGCTTCGCCAAGCACCAAGGGAGAGGAGGAGGAGGAGAGGCAGGGCTGCGCCTGGAGAGGGAGGCTCTCATGTGTTCTGGGCAGCCCCCAGGGCCTCATATATATAGGGGAAGGGGAGGGCTGCGCCCCCTCTAGGGTTTCCACCCCCTAGGGGGGCGGCCAGCCCTAGATGGGATCAAGGGAGGCGGCCAAGAGGGGAGGAGAGGAGGCGCCACTAGATGGGCCTTAGGGCCCATCTCGACTAGGGTTTGCCCTCCCACCCATCCTGCGCTTGGGCCCCTTGTGGGGGCGCACCAGCCCTCCTAGGGGCTGGTCCCTCCCACACTTGGCCCACACAGCCTTCCGGGCAGGTGGCCCCACTTGGTGGACCCCGACCTCCCGGTGGTCCCAGACATTACCGATATCGCCTCAAACTTTTCCTATGACCAAAACAGACTTCCCATATATAAATCTTTACCTCCGACCATTCCGAACTCCTCGTGACGTCCGGGATCTCATCCGGACTCAACAACATTCGTAACCACATACAAGCTTCCTATATAACCCTAGCGCCACCGAACCTTATGTGTAGACCCTACGGGTTCGGGAGACAAGCGACATGACCGAGACGTTCTCCGGTCAATAACCAACAGCGGATCTGGATACCCATGTTGGCTCCTACATGTTCCACGATGATCTCATCGGATGAACCACGATGTCAAGGACTCAATCAATCCCGTATTCAATTCCCTTTGTCTAGCGGTATTGTACTTGCCCGAGATTCGATCGCCGGTATCCCGATACCTTGTTCAATCTCGCTATCGCAAGTCTCTTTACTCGCTCCGTAACACATCATCCCGTGATCAACCCCTTGGTCACATTGTGCACATTATGATGATGTCCTACCGAGTGGGCCCAGAGATACCTCTCCGCTCACGGAGTGACAAATCCCGCCTTGATCCGTGTCAACCCAATGGTCACTTTTAGAGATACCGTAGTGCACCTTTATAGTCACCCATTACGCCAGACGCTTGATACACCCAAAGCACTCCTACGGTATCCGGAATTGCACGATCTCATGGTCTAAGGAAAAGATACTTGACATTAGAAAAGCTTTAGCATACTAACTACACGATCTTTGTGCTAGGCTTAGGATTGTCTTGTCCATCACATCATTCTCCTAATGATGTGATCCCGTTATCAATGACATCCAATGTCCATGGTCGTGAAACCGTAACCATCTATTGATCAACGAGCTAGTTAACTAGAGGCTTACTAGGGACATGGTGTTGTCTATGTATCCACACATGTATTGCTGTTTCCGGTCAATACAATTATAGCATGAATAATAAACGATTATCATGAACAAGGAAATATAATAATAACTAATTTATTATTGCCTCTAGGGCATATTTCCAACAGTCTCCCACTTGCACTAGAGTCAATAATCTAGTTCACATCGCCATGTGATTAACATCGATAGGTCACATCACCATGTGACCAACATCCAAAGAGTTTACTAGTGTCTTAAACTAGTTCACATCACCATGTGATTAAGTCTCAATGAGTTCGGGTTTGATCATGTTTTGCTTGTGAGAGAGGTTTTAGTCAACGGTCCGAACCTTTCAGATCCGTGTGTACTTCGCAAATCTCTATGTCATATTGTAAATGCTGCTTTCACGCTCCACTTGGAGCTATTCCAAATGGTTGCTCCACTATACGATCCGGTTTGCTTCTCGAGTCACTCGGATAGGTGTTAAAGCTTGCATCGACGTAACCCTTTACGCCAACTCATTATCACCTCCATAATCGAGAAACATGTCCTTATTTACTCCAAGGACAATTTTGACCGCTGTCCAATGATCCCCATTCCTGGATCATTCTTGTACCCCTTGACTGACTCATGGCAAGGCACACTTCCGGTGCGGTACATAGCATAGCATACTATAGAGCCTATGTCTGAAGCATAGGGACGACCTTCGCCCTTTCTCTCTTTTCTGCCGTGGTCGAGCTTTTAACTCTTAACTCCATACCTTACAACTCAGGCAAGAACTCCTTCTTTGATCGATCCATCTTGAACACTTTCAAGATTATGTCAAGGTATGTGCTCATTTGAAAGTACTATTGAGCGCTTTTGATCTATCCTCATAGATCTTGATGCTCAACGTTCAAGTAGCTTAATCCAGGTTTTCACTTGAAAACACTTTTCAAATAACCCTATATGCTTTACGTAAAATTCTACATCATTTCGATCATCCATATGTCAACAACATATACTCATCAAAATTCTATAGTGCTCCCACTCACTTCTTTGGAAATACAAGTTTCTCATAAACTTTGTATAAACCTAAAATCTTTGATCATCTTATCAAAGTGCACATTCCAACTCCGAGATGCTTACTCCAGTCCTTAGAAGGATCGCTGGAGCCAGCATACCTTTTAGCATCCTTAGGATCGACAAAACTTTTCTGATTGTATCACATACAACCTTTCCTTACGTAAACTGGTAAGGAAACTCATCTTGACATCCATCTGCCAGATTTCATAAATGCAGCTTGTGCTAACATGATTCCGACGGACTTAAGCATCGCTACGGATGAGAAAATCTCATCGTAGTCAACTCCTTGAACTTGTGAAAAACTCTTTGCCACAAGTCGAGCTTCATAGAAGGTGACATTACCGTCCATGTCCGTCTTCTTCTCAAAGACCCATTTATTTCAATGGCTTGCCGATCATCGGGCAAGTCCACCAAAGTCCATGCTTTGTTATGACACATGGATCCTACCTCGGATTTCATGGTTTCTAACCATTTGTCGGAATTTGGGCCCACCATCGCTTCTCCATAGCTCGAGGTTCATTGTTGTCTAGCAACATGACCTTCAAGACATGATTACTGTACCACTCAAGTAGTACGCATCCTTGTCACCCTACGAGGTACGTCGGTGACTTGATCCAAAACTTCATGATCACTATCATAAGCTTCTACTTCAATTGGTGTAGGTACCACGGAACAACTTCCCGTGCCCTGCTACACACTTGTTGAAGTGACGGTTCAATGACCTCATCAAGTCTCCACCATCCTCCCACTCAACTTTTCGAGACAAACTTTTCCTCGAGAAAGGACCCGATTCAAGAAACAATCCCTATTGCTTTCGGATCTGAATTAGGAGGTATACCCAACCGTTTTGGGTGTCCTATGAAGATGCATTTTGTCCGCTGGGTTCGAGCTTATCAACCTGAAACTTTTCCACATAAGCGCCGCAGCCCCAAACCTTTAAGAAATGACAGCTTAGGTTTCTCTAAACCATAGTTCATACGGTGTCATCTCAACGGAATTACGTGGTGCCCTATTAAAGTGAGTGCGGTTGTCTCTAATGCCTAACCCATGAACGATAGTGGTAATTCGATAAGAGACATCATGGTATGCACCATATCCAATAGGTTGCAACTATGATGTTCGGACACACCATCACACTATGGTGTTCCAGCGGTATTAATTGTGAAACAATTTGCACAATGTCTTAATTGTGTGCCAAAACTCAGAACTCAGATATTCATCTCTATGATCATATCATAGACATTCTATCCTCTTGTCACGAAGATCTTAAACTTCACTCTGAAATTACTTGAACCATTCAATAATTCAGACTTGTGTTTCATCAAGTAAATATACTCAATATCTACTCAAATCATCTGTGAAGTCGAGAACATAACGATATTCATCAGATGCCTCAAAGACTCATTGGACTGCACACATCAAAATGTGTTACTTCCAACAAGTTGCTATCTTGTTCCATCTTATTGAAACCGAGGCTTTTCACCATCTTGCCCATGTGGTATGTTTTGCATATCTCAAGTGATTCAAAATCAAGTGAGTCCAAATGATCCATCTGCATGGAGTTTCTTCATGCGTATACACCAATAGACATGGTTCGCATGTCTCAAACTTTTCAAAAACGAGTGAGTCCAAAGATCCATCAACATGGAGCTTCTTCATGTGTTTTACACCAATATGACTTATATGGCAGTGCCACAAGTAAGTGGTACTATCATTACTATCTTATACTTTTGGCATGAAAATGTGTATCACTACAATCGAGATTCAATAAACCATTCTTTTAGGTGCAAGACCATTGAAGGTATTATTCAAATAAATAGAGTAACCATTATTCTCCTTAAATGAATAACCGTATTGCGATAGACATAATCCAATCAAGTCTATGCTCAACGCAAACACCAAATGATAATTATTCTGGTTTAATACTAATCTTGATGGTAGAGGGAGCGTGCGATGTTTGATCATATCAACCTTGGAAACAATTCCAACACATATCGTCAGCTCACCTTTAGCTAGTCTCCTTTTATTCCGTAGCTTTTATTTCGAGTTACTAACATTTAGCAACCGAACCGGTATCTAATACCCTGGTGCTACTAGGAGTACTAGTAAAGTACACATTAACATAATGTATATCAAATATACTTCTATCGACCTTGCCTGCCTTCTTATCTACCAAGTATCTAGGGTAATTCTACTCCAAAGGCTGTTCCCTTATTACGTAAGCACTTAGTCTCGGGTTTGGGTTCAACCTTGGGTTTCTTCACCGAGCAACAACTGATTTGTCGCTTCATGAAGTGTCCCTTCTTGCCCTTGCCCTTCTTGAAACTAGTGGTTTCACCAACCATCAACAATTGATGCTCCTTCTTGATTTCTACTTTCGCGTGTCAAACATCGCGAATACTTCAAGGATCATCATATTTATCCCTGATATGTTATAGTTCATCACGAAGCTCTAGCAGCTTGGTGGCAATGACTATGGAGAAACATCACTATCTCATCCGGAAGATCAACTCCCACTCGATTCAAGTGATTGTTGCACTCGCACAATCTGAGCACAAGCTCAACGATTGAGCTTTTCTCCTTAGTTTGCAGGCTAAGAAAATTGTCGGAGGTCTCATACCTTTTGACGTGGGCACGAGCTTGAAATCCCAATTTCAGCCCTCAAACATCTCATATGTTCCGCGACGCTTCAAATCGCCTTTGGTGCCTCAACTCTAAACCGCTTAACCGAACTATCATGTAGTTATCAAAACGTGTATGTCCGATGTTCGCAACATCCACAAACGACGCTTGGGGTTCAGCACATCGAGCGTGCATTAAGGACATAAGCTTTCTCTGTCCGCATAATCGCTACTTTCAACTTTCAACTATATTTTCTCTAGGAACATATCTAAATAATGGAACTAAAGCGCGAGCTTTTTACATAATTTGCAAAAGGTCTTTTGACTATGTTCAGGATAATTAAGTTCATCTTATGAACTCCCACTCGATAAACATCCCTCCGGTTATCTAAGTGATTACATGATCCGAATCAACTAGGCCGTGTCCGATCAACACGTGAGACGGACTAGTCATCATCGGTGAACATCTTCATGTTGATCGATCTACCATACGACTCATGCTCGACCTTTCGGTCTCCGTGTTCCGAGGCCATGTCTTCACATGCTAGGCTCGCAAGTTAACCCTAAGTGTTTCGCGTGTGTAAATCTTGCTTACACCCGCTGTATGTGAACGTAAGAATCCATCACACCCGATTAACACGTGGTGCTTAGAAGCTTACTTAACTGTAGCAACGGTGCACGCTTAGGGAGAACACTTCTTGAAATTTGTAAGGGATCATCTTATTTACTACCGTCGTTCTAAGTAAACAAGATGCATAAACATAATAAACATCACATGCAATTATATAGTAGTGACATGATATGGCCAATATCATATTGCTCCTTTTGATCTCCATCTTCGGGCTCCATGATCATCATTGTCACCGCATGACACCATGATCTCCATCATCATGATCTCCATCATCGTGTCTTCATGAAGTTGTCTCGCCAACTATTACTTCTACTACTATGGCTACCGTTAGCAATAAAGTAAAGTAATTACATGGCGTTGTTTAATGACACGCAGGTCATACAATAAATAAAGACAACTCCTATGGCTCTGCCGTTGTCATACTCATCGACATGCAAGTCGTGAATCCTATTACAAGAACATGATCAATCTCATACATCACATATATTCATCACATTCTTTTTGGCCATATCACATCACATAGCATACCCTGCAAAAACAAGTTAGACGCCCTCTAATTGTTGTTTGCATGTTTTACGTGGCTGCTATGGGTTTCTAGCAAGAACGCTTTCTTACCTACGCAAAACCACAACGTGATATGCCAATTGCTATTTACCCTTCATAAGGACCCTTTTCATCGAATCCGCTCCGACTAAAGTGGGAGAGACGGCACCGCTAGCCACCTTATGCACCAAGTGCATGTCGGT
The DNA here is from genome assembly GCA_021605205.1 of Aegilops longissima. Lineage (NCBI taxonomy): Eukaryota > Viridiplantae > Streptophyta > Magnoliopsida > Poales > Poaceae > Aegilops > Aegilops longissima. The sequence goes on along the minus strand of CM038681.1, from coordinate 525,625,966 downwards.
CGGTGGAACCTGCCTCACGAAGAGTACGTAAGGTCGGTCCGGCCGCTTCATCCCACAATACCGTCAAACAAGATTGGACTAGTAACGGTAAGCATATTGAACAACATCAACGCCCACAACTACTTTGTGTTCTACTCGTGCAAAGAATCTACGCAATAGACCTAGCTCATGATGCCACTGCTGGGGAACGAGCAGAAATTCAAAATTTTCCCACGTGTCACCAAGATCTATCTATGGAGAAACTAGCAACGAGGGAAGGAGAGTGCATCTACATACCCTTGTAGATCGCTAAGCGGAAGCGCTCATGAGAACGGGGTTGAAGGAGTCGCACTCGCCGTGATTCAAATCACCGATGATCAAGTGCCGAACGGACGGCACCTCCGCTGCTCAACACACGTACAGCCCGGTGACGCCTCCCACGCCTTGATCCAGCAAGGAGAGAGGGAGAGGTTGAGGAAGACTCCATCCAGCAGCAGCACAACGGCATGGTGGTGATGGAGGAGCGTGGCATCCCGCAGGCTTCGCCAAGCACCAAGGGAGAGGAGGAGGAGGAGAGGCAGGCTGTGCCCGAGAGGGAGGCTCTCATGTGTTATGGGCAGCCCCTGTGGCCTCATATATATAGGGAAGGGGGGCTGCGCCCCTCTAGGGTTTCCACCCCTAGGGGGGCGGCCAGCCCTAGATGGGATCAAGGGGGCGGCCAAGAGGGGAGGGAGAGGAGGCGCCACTAGATGGGCCTTAGGGCCCATCTCGACTAGGGTTTGCCCCTCCCACCCATCCTGCGCCTTGGGCCCCTTGTGGGGCGCACCAGCCCTCCTAGGGGCTGGTCCCTCCCACACTTGGACCACGCAGCCTTCCGGGCAGGTGGCCCCACTTGGTGGACCCCGGACCTCCCGTGGTCCCAGACATTACCGATATCGCCTCAAACTTTTCCTGACCAAAACAGACTTCCCATATATAAATCTTTACCTCCGGACCATTCCGAACTCCTCGTGACGTCCGGGATCTCATCCGGACTCAACAACATTCGTAACCACATACAAGCTTCCTATATAACCCTAGCGCCACCGAACCTTATGTGTAGACCCTACGGGTTCGGGAGACAAGCGCACATGACCGAGACGTTCTCCGGTCAATAACCAACAGCGGATCTGGATACCCATGTTGGCTCCTACATGTTCCACGATGATCTCATCGGATGAACCACGATGTCAAGGACTCAATCAATCCCGTATTCAATTCCCTTTGTCTAGCGGTATTGTACTTGCCCGAGATTCGATCGTCGGTATCCCGATACCTTGTTCAATCTCGCACGCAAGTCTCTTTACTCGCTCCGTAACACATCATCCCGTGATCAACCCCTTGGTCACATTGTGCACATTATGATGATGTCCTACCGAGTGGGCCCAGAGATACCTCTCCGCTTACACGGAGTGACAAATCCCGCCTTGATCCGTGTCAACCCAATGGTCACTTTTAGAGATACCGTAGTGCACCTTTATAGTCACCCGATTACGCCAGACGCTTGATACACCCAAAGCACTCCTACGGTATCCGGAATTGCACGATCTCATGGTCTAAGGAAAAGATACTTGACATTAGAAAAGCTTTAGCATACTGAACTACACGATCTTTGTGCTAGGCTTAGGATTGTCTTGTCCATCACATCATTCTCCTAATGATGTGATCCCGTTATCAATGACATCCAATGTCCATGGTCGGAAACCGTAACCATCTATTGATCAACGAGCTAGTTAACTAGAGGCTTACTAGGGACATGGTGTTGTCTATGTATCCACACATGTATTGCTGTTTCCTATCAATACAATTATAGCATGAATAATAAACGATTATCATGAACAAGGAAATATAATAATAACTAATTTATTATTGCCTCTAGGGCATATTTCCAACAGTCTCCCACTTGCACTAGAGTCAATAATCTAGTTCACATCGCCATGTGATTAACACTGATAGGTCACATCACCATGTGACCAACATCCAAAGAGTTTACTAGTGTCTTAAACTAGTTCACATCACCATGTGATTAAGTCTCAATGAGTTCTGGGGTTTGATCATGTTTTGCTTGTGAGAGAGGTTTTAGTCAACAGGTCTGAACCTTTCAGATCCGTGTGTACTTCGCAAATCTCTATGTCATATTGTAAATGCTGCTTTCACGCTCCACTTGGAGCTATTCCAAATGGTTGCTCCACTATACGATCCGGTTTGCTTCTCGAGTCACTCGGATAGGTGTTAAAGCTTGCATCGACGTAACCCTTTACGCCAACTCATTATCACCTCCATAATCGAGAAACATGTCCTTATTTACTCCAAGGACAATTTTGACCGCTGTCCAATGATCCCCATTCCTGGATCATTCTTGTACCCCTTGACCGACTCATGGCAAGGCACACTTCCGTGCGGTACACAAAGATAGCATACTATAGAGCCTATGTCCGAAGCATAGGGACGACCTTCGCCCTTTCTCTCTTTTCTGCCGTGGTCGAGCTTTTAACTCTTAACTCCATACCTTACAACTCGTGCAAGAACTCCTTCTTTGACCGATCCATCTTGAACACTTTCAAGATTATGTCAAGGTATGTGCTCATTTGAAAGTACTATTGAGCGCTTTTGATCTATCCTCATAGATCTTGATGCTCAACGTTCAAGTAGCTTAATCCAGGTTTTCACTTGAAAACACTTTTCAAATAACCCTATATGCTTTACGAAAATTCTACATCATTTCGATCATCCATATGTCAACAACATATACTCATCAAAATTCTATAGTGCTCCCACTCACTTCTTTGGAAATACAAGTTTCTCATAAACTTTGTATAAACCTAAAATCTTTGATCATCTTATCAAAGTGCACATTCCAACTCCGAGATGCTTACTCCAGGTCCTTAGAAGGATCATTGGAGCCAGCATACCTTTAGCATCCTTAGGATCGACAAAACTTTTCTGATTGTATCACATACAACCTTTCCTTACGTAAACCGGTAAGGAAACTCATCTTGACATCCATCTCGCCAGATTTCATAAATGCAGCTTGTGCTAACATGATTCCGACGGACTTAAGCATCGCTACGGATGAGAAAATCTCATCGTAGTCAACTCCTTGAACTTGTGAAAACTCTTTGCCACAAGTCGAGCTTCATAGAAGGTGACATTACCGTCCATGTCCGTCTTCTTCTTAAAGACCCATTTATTTCAATGGCTTGCCGATCATCGGGCAAGTCCACCAAAGTCCATGCTTTGTTATGACACATGGATCCTACTCGGATTTCATGGTTTCTAACCATTTGTCGGAATTTGGGCCCACCATCGCTTCTCCATAGCTCGTGGGTTCATTGTTGTCTAGCAACATGACCTTCAAGACATGATTACTGTACCACTCAAGTAGTACGCATCCTTGTCACCCTCACGAGGTACGCCGGTGACTTGATCCAAACTTCATGATCACTATCATAAGCTTCTACTTCAATTGGTGTAGGTACCACGGAACAACTTCCCGTGCCCTGCTACACACTTGTTGAAGTGACGGTTTTGTGACCTCATCAAGTCTCCACCATCCTCCCACTCAACTTTTCGAGACAAACTTTTCCTCGAGAAAGGACCCGATTCAAGAAACAATCCCTATTGCTTTCGGATCTGAATTAGGAGGTATACCCAACCGTTTTGGGTGTCCTATGAAGATGCATTTTGTCCGCTTTGGGTTCGAGCTTATCAACCTGAAACTTTTCCACATAAGCGTCGCAGCCCCAAACCTTTAAGAAATGACAGCTTAGGTTTCTCTAAACCATAGTTCATACGGTGTCATCTCAACGGAATTACGTGGTGCCCTATTAAAGTGAGTGCGGTTGTCTCTAATGCTTAACCCATGAACGATAGTGGTAATTCGATAAGGGACATCATGGTATGCACCATATCCAATAGGTTGCAACTATGATGTTCGGACACACCATCACACTATGGTGTTCCAGGCGGTATTAATTGTGAAACAATTTGCACAATGTCTTAATTGTGTGCCAAAACTCGTAACTCAGATATTCATCTCTATGATCATATCATAGACATTCTATCCTCTTGTCACGAAGATCTTAAACTTCACTCTGAAATTACTTGAACCATTCAATAATTCAGACTCGTGCTTCATCAAGTAAATATACTCAATATCTACTCGAATCATCTGTGAAGTCAGAACATAACGATATTCATCAGATGCCTCAAGACTCATTGGACTGCACACATCAAAATGTGTTACTTCCAACAAGTTGCTATCTTGTTCCATCTTATTGAAACCGAGGCTTTTCAGTCATCTTGCCCATGTGGTATGTTTTGCATATCTCAAGTGATTCAAAATCAAGCGAGTCCAAACGATCCATCTGCATGGAGTTTCTTCATGCGTATACACCAATAGACATGGTTCGCATGTCTCAAACTTTTCAAAAACGAGTGAGTCCAAAGATCCATCAACATGGAGCTTCTTCATGCGTTTTACACCAATATGACTTATATGGCAGTGCCACAAGTAAGTGGTACTATCATTACTATCTTATACTTTTGGCATGAAAATGTGTATCACTACAATCGAGATTCAATAAACCATTCTTTTAGGTGCAAGACCATTGAAGGTATTATTCAAATAAATAGAGTAACCATTATTCTCCTTAAATGAATAACCGATTGCGATAGACATAATCCAATCAAGTCTATGCTCAACGCAAACACCAAATGATAATTATTCTGGTTTAATACTAATCTTGATGGTAGAGGGAGCGTATGATGTTTGATCATATCAACCTTGGAAACAATTCCAACACATATCGTCACTCACCTTTAGCTAGTCTCCTTTATTCCGTAGCTTTTATTTCGAGTTACTAACATTTAGCAACCGAACCGTATCTAATACCCTGGTGCTACTAGGAGTACTAGTAAAGTACACATTAACATAATGTATATCAAATATACTTCTATCGACCTTGCCCTGCCTTCTTATCTACCAAGTATCTAGGGTAATTCTACTCCAAAGGCTGTTCCCTTATTACGTAAGCACTTAGTCTCGGGTTTGGGTTCAACCTTGGGTTTCTTCACCGGAGCAACAACTGATTTGTCGCTTCATGAAGTGTCCCTTCTTGCCCTTGCCCTTCTTGAAACTAGTGGTTTCACCAACCATCAACAATTGATGCTCCTTCTTGATTTCTACTTTCGCGGTGTCAAACATCGCGAATACTTCAAGGATCATCATATTTATCCTGATATGTTATAGTTCATCACGAAGCTCTAGCAGCTTGGTGACAATGACTATGGAGAAACATCACTATCTCATCCGGAAGATCAACTCCCACTCGATTCAAGTGATTGTTGCACTCGGACAATCTGAGCACAAGCTCAACGATTGAGCTTTTCTCCCTTAGTTTGCAGGCTAAGAAAATCGCCGGAGGTCTCATACCTTTTGACGTGGCACGAGCTTGAAATCCCAATTTCAGCCCTCAAACATCTCATATGTTCCGCGACGTTTCAAATCGCCTTTGGTGCCTCAACTCTAAACCGCTTAACCGAACTATCATGTAGTTATCAAAACGTGTATGTCCGATGTTCGCAACATCCACAAACGACGCTTGGGGTTCAGCACAATCGAGCGGTGCATTAAGGACATAAGCTTTCTCTGTCCGCATAATCGCTACTTTCAACTTTCAACTATATTTTCTCTAGGAACATATCTAAATAATGGAACTAAAGCGCGAGCTTTACGACATAATTTGCAAAAGGTCTTTTGACTATGTTCAGGATAATTAAGTTCATCTTATGAACTCCCACTCAGATAAACATCCCTCCGGTTATCTAAGTGATTACATGATCCGAATCAACTAGGCCGTGTCCGATCAACACGTGAGACGGACTAGTCATCATCGGTGAACATCTTCATGTTGATCGATCTACCATACGACTCATGCTCGACCTTTCGGTCTCCGTGTTCCGAGGCCATGTATTCACATGCTAGGCTCGTCAAGTTAACCCTAAGTGTTTCTGCGTGTGTAAATCTTGCTTACACCCGTTGTATGTGAACGTAAGAATCCATCACACCCGATTAACACGTGGTGCTTAGAAGCGACGAACTGTAGCAACGGTGCACGCTTAGGGAGAACACTTCTTGAAATTTGTGTAAGGGATCATCTTATTTACTACCGTCGTTCTAAGTAAACAAGATGCATAAACATAATAAACATCACATGCAATTATATAGTAGTGACATGATATGGCCAATATCATATTGCTCCTTTGATCTCCATCTTCGGGCTCCATGATCATCATTGTCACCGCATGACACCATGATCTCCATCATCATGATCTCCATCATCGTGTCTTCATGAAGTTGTCTCGCCAACTATTACTTCTACTACTATGGCTACCGTTAGCAATAAAGTAAAGTAATTACATGGCGTTGTTTAATGACACGCAGGTCATACAATAAATAAAGACAACTCCTATGGCTCTGCCGTTGTCATACTCATCGACATGCAAGTCGTGAATCCTATTACAAGAACATGATCAATCTCATACATCACATATATTCATCACATTCTTTTTGCCATATCACATCACATAGCATACCCCAAAAACAAGTTAGACGCCCTCTAATTGTTGTTTGCATGTTTTACGTGGCTGCTATGGGTTTCTAGCAAGAACGCTTCTTACCTACGCAAAACCACAACGTGATATGCCAATTGCTATTTACCCTTCATAAGGACCCTTTTCATCGAATCCGTTCCGACTAAAGTGGGAGAGACGGCACCGCTAGCCACCTTATGCACCAAGTGCATGTCATCGGTGGAACCTGCCTCACGAAGAGTACGTAAGGTCGGTCCGGCCGCTTCATCCCACAATACCGTCGAAACAAGATTGGACTAGTAACGGTAAGCATATTGAACAACATCAACGCCCACAACTACTTTGTGTTCTACTCGTGCAAAGAATCTACGCAATAGACCTAGCTCATGATGCCATCTGTTGGGGAACGAGGCAGAAATTCAAAATTTTCCTCGTGTCACCAAGATCTATCTATGGAGAAACTAGCAACGAGGGAAGGAGAGTGCATCTACATACCCTTGTAGATCGCTAAGCGGAAGCGTTCATGAGAACGGGTTGAAGGAGTCGACTCGCCGTGATTCAGATCACCGATGATCAAGTGCGAACGGACGGCACCTCCGCGTTCAACACACGTACAGCCCGGTGACGCCTCCCACGCCTTGATCCAGCAAGGAGAGAGGAGAGGTTGAGGAAGACTCCATCCAGTAGCAGCACAATGGCATGGTGGTGATGGAGGAGCGTGGCATCCCAGCAGGCTTCGCCAAGCACCAAGGGAGAGGAGGAGGAGGAGGCGCAGGCTGCGCCGGAGAGGGAGGCTCTCATGTGTTCAGGCAGCCCCTGTGGCCTCATATATATAGGGAAGGGAGGGCTGCGCCCTCTAGGGTTTCCACCCCTAGGGGGCGGCCAGCCCTAGATGGGATCAAGGGAGGCGCCAAGAGGGAGGGAGAGGAGGCGCCACTAGATGGGCCTTAGGGCCCATCTGGACTAGGGTTTGCCCCTCCCACCCATCCTTGCGCTTGGGCCCCTTGTGGGGGCGCACCAGCCCTCCTAGGGTCTGGTCCCTCCCACACTTGGCCCACGCAGCCTTCTCGGGCAGGTGGCCCCACTTGGTGGACCCCGACCCTCCCGTGGTCCCAGACATTACCGATATCGCCTCAAACTTTTCCGGTGACCAAAACAGGACTTCCCATATATAAATCTTTACCTCCGACCATTCCGAACTCCTCGTGACGTCCGGGATCTCATCCGGACTCAACAACATTCGGTAACCACATACAAGCTTCCTATATAACCCTAGCGCCACCGAACCTTATGTGTAGACCCTACGGGTTCGGAGACAAGCGACATGACCGAGACGTTCTCCGTCAATAACCAACAGCGGATCTGGATACCCATGTTGGCTCCCACATGTTCCACGATGATCTCATCGGATGAACCACGATGTCAAGGACTCAATCAATCCCGTATTCAATTCCCTTCGTCTAGCGGTATTGTACTTGCCCGAGATTCGATCGTCGGTATCCCGATACCTTGTTCAATCTCGCACGGCAAGTCTCTTTACTCGCTCCGTAACACATCATCCCGTGATCAACCCCTTGGTCACATTGTGCACATTATGATGATGTCCTACCGAGTGGGCCCAGAGATACCTCTCCGCTCACCGGAGTGACAAATCCCGCCTCGATCCGTGTCAACCCAATGGTCACTTTCGAGATACCGTAGTGCACCTTTATAGTCACCCAGCCACGCTGTGACGCTTTGATACACCCAAAGCACTCCTACGGTATCCGGAATTGCACGATCTCATGGTCTAAGGAAAAGATACTTGACATTAGAAAAGCTTTAGCATACGAACTACACGATCTTTGTGCTAGGCTTAGGATTGGGTCTTGTCCATCACATCATTCTCCTAATGATGTGATCCCGTTATCAATGACATCCAATGTCCATGGTCAGGAAACCGTAACCATCTATTGATCAACGAGCTAGTTAACTAGAGGCTTACTAGGGACATGGTGTTGTCTATGTATCCACACATGTATTGCTGTTTCCGGTCAATACAATTATAGCATGAATAATAAACGATTATCATGAACAAGGAAATATAATAATAACTAATTTATTATTGCCTCTAGGGCATATTTCCAACAATTCCTTCTCCCCGGGAAGACCCGATCAGTCTCGGAATCCCGGCTACAAGACATTTCGACATCAATAAAACAAGACCAGCAAGACCTCCCGGCGTGCGGCACCCGATAGTAGCCGCAGATCTCGCCTCGAGCCACGACCGGATGAGCAGTCCGTATAACTAAAACCAAACCTCAAGTTTCCTTGAGGGGCGCTATAAAGCACTCTAGTTTGGACCAACACTTAGACAAGCATTGTCCCGGGGGGGCTGAATAAAGATGACCCTTGGGTTAATTACTCCCAAGGGAAAGGTAGGTGGTGGTGAGGCAAATGGTAAAACCAATGTTGGGCCTTGCTGGAAAAGTCTTATTCAAAGCGAACTGTCAAGGGGGTCCCATAAATCACCCGACCGCGTTAGGGACGCAAAATCCGGGAACATAATACCGATATGACGGAAACTAGGGCGGCAAGAGTGGAACAAAACACCAGGCATAAGGCCGAGCCTTCCACCCTTTACCAAGTATATAGATGCATTAATTAAATAAGATATATTGTGATATCCCAACAAGTAAACATGTTCCAACAAGGAACAACATCTCCATGTTCCAACAAGGAACAAACTTCATCTTCACCTGCAACTAACAACGCTATAAGAGGGGCTGAGCAAAGCGGTAACATAGCCAAACAACGGTTTGCTGGGAAGGGTGACATCGAGTTAGAGGTTCATGGCAATTTGGGATGGCTTGAGCAGCAAGTGATAGGTAGCGCAGCATAGCGATAGAACGAAGCAACTAGCATAGCAATGATAGTAGTGAGATCCAGGGTAGCGGTCATCTTGCCTGAAATCCCGCAAGGAAGAAGAACGAGTCCATGAAGAAGACGAACGGATGAAGTCGAACCAAGCGTAGAAGAACGAATCCTCATGATCGCAACGAAACGGGAACTAACAAGAAGAAGCACACAACAAAGTAAACACACCACACATGAACAAGGCATGATGCTCAACCAAGTATGATGCATGACAAGGCCACATGAAGCTACTCATGACAAGGGATGATGCAAACAAGATCAACACATCAAAGCAAGTTTAAATGAGGCCGGAAACAACATATAACAATTCCGGTAAGTCCTCATATGCAAATTTCGAAATTGGTCCAGATCTGAATAACTTTATGTTCAAGTTGTTAAACAGCAATTTAAAATGCACCAAGATGATCTACACGAAATTCTAGTCAAGTTACATATAAAGTTCATTAGATTTGGAGCTACGGCCTAGAAGATATGAGCAAAACAAGTTAAACATGGCATTGATGCAAAATGCATACAAACATCAAGAAAACACCTCAAAACAAGGATGCAACATGATAATATGAAGCTACATGCAAAATCAAGCAAGTTTCATATAGAGCACACTCAAAACGGAGCAACAGTTCAACACATACACCCTATACAAGTTATAGCAACAATCTGCCCAAAACAGCAACTAGGCATATTGCAAGCATCAAAACAACAAGCTACATCATCTTAACATGAGAAAAAAAGGCATGGGCATGATTTACAGGTAAAGCATGACAAAACATGAACACTGAGCTATCTCCAGAAATCACTAGAACATGCTCAAAATGACATGGCAAGATTGCAAATAATAACAGCTTGACTTATCAGAAATAACATCAAAGTTGCAATGTTTAGAGCTATCGACAACATGCTACAGGAACTTATCATGGCAAACAAAGCCATGGCATGAATCTACTAATTGCATAGAACAAAAGTCTCTTATCGACGATGAGCCAAAAGGGCATGAAAAATATGATGGCACCCATGTAAACATGGCAAGTTATATTACAGATTCATACATGGCAGGAACAACAATAAGTAGGCATGTTGGTGAGCTTGAACCACTCACCACAGAGCAATACATGGCATGGCAAGGCAACCAACAGTAATAATACATGGCATAGAAGCTATACATGGCAAGAACAACATCATAGCATACACGGATCAACTACAACAACCTTGGCAAAATTGAATAACATGTAAACAACCTGCGAGGAAACATTTTATAGAAAAAGTAGAGCTCGATTGACTCCAGCTATGGCAATCCATAATTGCAAACAAGGGCATGGATGGATAGAGCAAGACATGTTTAACAAAACATCCTTACTGAAGTATCTCACAATAAGCATGGATCTCTCGGTAGCATCAAGTTAACATGGCATAAAAATATCAGCAGAACAGGGGCTGAAATCAGCAACATCATAAAGCCTAGTTTGCATGCTTGTGCTAGTCACCACATTGATCACAAAAATACATGGCATACACCCCTGTAAAGATGGCATGGCATATTACAAAACACATGTAGGACTCAAGTTCATAGGATGCACACATCAATCATGGCAAAATGACAAAGTGCATGTTCGATAAGAATCGAAACTAACATCACATAGCCCTCTTCCAACAGCATTTCGGGCATCAAGATGAGCTCAAATGAAAATGATGCTATGAGATGAAATGATGTACTGTCGGGCGAACAATTTGACATATTACACGCACGAAACGGAGCTACGGATGCAGAGTTATGATGCGATGAAAATACATGAAAATATGAAATACTCGGGACTTAGAGAAAATAGACCTCGGGAGTCAACGCGTCATGGGATCTCGAGGATCGCCGGAGTTGGCGCCGGAGGTGGCCGGGAGGCGAAGGAAGCGAGCCCGACGGATCAGGCGGATCCGCCGGTGGGGAGGCGAACGCGGCGGCGGGCGAGGGCGCCACGCAGACATCGGCGCGCCGGAGGCGGCACCGGCGGCGGGCACGCGGCGCGCGGCGAAAGTCCGGTGGCGGGCGCGCGCACCAGCAAGCGCGGGAGGCGACGGCAGGGCTCGGCGGCGCCAGGCGGCGGAGGGAGGCGCCGGAGGTTGGTGACGAGGCGGCGCGGGTCCGAGGCGGCGGGCGGCGCTGCCGACGGCGGCCGGGGCAGCACGCCGCGACGCCACCGGAGGGCGGGAGGCGGCGGAGCAGGATCCGCGGCGCGCAGCGCTGGGCACGGCTGGGCCCGCGAAGCGCTGGTGGGCCGCCGTGGGCTCGCGGCCGCGCAAGGGCGGGGGGGCGCGCAGGGGCAGGTGTCGACGCTGGTTGGCCGAGGGGCGGCGACGACTTCGTCCGTCCAGATCGGACATGTCCGCGCGCGCGAGGGAAAAGTTAGGGTTTAAGTGCGGAATGATCCGCGAATTTCGGAGTGGAGGTGTTTATATAGGCATAGGGAGCTAGGAGACTACAAATGAGGTGCGGTTTTCGCCCACACGATCGTGATCGAACGACCGAGAGCATGGAGGGGAGTTTGTTGGGCTTTGGGCCACATTGGAAGGGGTGTTGGGCTGCACACAAAAGAGGCTTTTACGGTTACCCGGTTAACCGTTGGAGTATCAAACGACCTCCGAATGACACGAAACTTGACAGGCGGTCTACCGGTGGTATACCAAGGCCACTTGACAAACCTCGGTCCATTCCGATACCGTTTAACACCCGCACACGAAAAGAGGTAAAAGGGGGCGCCGGGAGACATAGGAGTGCCGGATTGCAAAACGGACAACGGGGAAAATGCTCGGATGCATGAGACGAACACGTATGCAAAATGAGATGCACATGATGACATGATATAAAATGCAGATGATGACATGGCAAAGAGAGACACGCAAGCACATGACATGGCAAAGACGGCGAATAACTGGCAGACACCTGGCGCATCGAATCCGGGGCGTTACAACACTCCTCCACTAACAAGAGATCTCGTCCCGAGATCTTAGGACCGAGACGGAAGGGAAAAGGGATGAGGTGAAATTAAAACTCAAGAGAAGAAGCAAAGAATCGAGAGCACTCGAGAAGAAGAGAGGAACGACGAGAATGACGAGAATCGAAAGCTCACGGAATCAAATAGACTATGAAAGCACTCGTTCTAACCGGAGTGGTTAGAATGAGAAAAGAAACGAATAAGACTGAAAGGATTTAGGCAGCGTTCCGGCTGAAGATGGAAGAAAAAGAACACGAACTAGAGAGGATGGAATGATACTTGATGAAGACGTGACACAAAACCTTCGGAAGAATTGGAAGAATGGAATGAAAAGAATTTAGAAGGAAGGTTTGAACTGAAGTTGTTGAGAAAATCAACAACGAAAGAATAAGATTGTTGTGGGCTTATGGAAAACATCTCGAAATTAATGAGGTGATAACCGGCCGCAAACGGAAATAATTGGATAGCTGAGAAGAACCAAGAAATGCAAAACTCCACTTCAAAAGAATACGAAGAATTAATTGCACTTCGAGACGTGAGAAGAAAAGATACTTGAATTCCTCCAAAAGAACCTAGATGAACTCTTGAAGAATGAATTAAATCATGAAGAACCACCGTGAAGAACTCCGGTAACAAAAGGATGATGAGATAGAATGAAGGATGAAAGAATAAGATGAGCCTTGCGATGATTCAGATGGAGGATTCCGACTAAAAGTCCGAGGAAAATTTGAACTCCGGATAAGAAAAGATGAAAAGACTTGGAACTAGAATTTATTCCTCAAGAACAAACTCCGAAGAAAAAGATTAATCACTTGGATGAAATAGGAATAAGATTTATTGTATGCTTATCCTTCATCAAATTAAATTGATGACAAGCAATGGATTTTGCATACTACTTATTTTCCTTGAAAACGATTGAGAAGAGACATATCGCAAACTTGAGAAGGTCTTCATGAACCACCGGTAGGATTGAAAAGAACGAATGGATTAATATGATAAACAAGGAAAATAATCTTGAACGAACCACCGTAAGAATTTGGAAATGACTGATGAAAGAGAATGAATCACCGGGAAGAATTAGAAGAACTAATAAGCTCGAGGGGATTTAGATGCAAAAGAACAAAGAGATCATGAGCTGATTGAAGAACACTTGAACGAAGCGCCGGGATATTAGAGAACAATAACTGGAATGATGGCCTCCGGTGAAAAGAAATAGAAAAAGAACTTCTGACATACTCCGAATGGGTGAAAAGAATATCTGACAAACTGAAATAATTCGAGAGGGTAACAAGAAGCTAGACAAAAATTATTGAGGTACTCCGGGAGAATGAAAAACAGAGAGGTTGAGCCAACAATGAAAATGATTTGAAATCGATCTTGGAAAAAGGCATGTGACTGATGAAATTCATACTTACGTCAAATTCCGAAAAGAATTGAGAATAACTCCGGGGAAATTAAAAGAGTCAGGTAAGATCCTGGGAAAGACCTGTGGGTTAGGGCGCACTAAAAGAAAACACCGTTGGAAAGGGTTGTTGAACAGATAGATGATGCACCGGAATAATTGAAATATTTGACTGAGGTGACAACCTCGAATTAATTAGAACACAGACGAATCTCCTGATATGTCTTTGGAACTCCGGAATGATAAACTGGCGAGAGGCGAACGAGCAAAGAGAACACTTCGAAGGAAAAGAATATGATTAACCCGAAAAACATGAATTGAGTGCACCGGAAAAGAAAGAGATGAAGAATGACGAACGAGACGAGAATTCAGCGGTTGAAATGATTGAGGGAAGACTGAAGAGACTCCGTACAAATGAAATTTATGGTCGGAAGAAAACTCGAACTCCGGGAATAATAGGGTGGGAGGGCGGGAAAACAAAGGCAACTCGGGAGGGGAAACGACGAATATCTTGAAGAGAAAACACCGGTTGAAATCACTGAGGAAAGAAAGCAAAGGCTTCGCACGAGTAGGAAGGATACTCAATTACGGACTCCGGTTCGGAAAAGAAGAAGGGAGGGCGGGCGGGAAAAACAAAGACAACTTCGGACAGGGAAACAACATCGATCGAAAATAGCTGAGGATTGAACTTGGCAAAGATGAAGATGGTCGAGTCGACTTGACGAGAAATGCACCGGACAAAAGAGGATGGACAACTCACGAAACTAACCACGTGATCCTGAAGAAAAATTTGAAGGGGAAGAGGAGTAATTCAAAACACCTACGTCAAGATTCCTCACCAGAGCGATTTAAGGGAAGAGGAGTAAAAGAATTCCTACTCTCGATATAACTAGACTCAAAATAGTTTTATTCTAGACTCAACAACGGCCAAACTACACGATCAATCAAGGGGCTCTTAGGGTCGGTCGAGGCTCGATACCAACTTTCACGCCCAATATGCGACCCTATCCAAAAGGAACTCGAAGGTCCCACCAAGGATAGACCCGCATATTGAAACGCTTTTGCAAGGTGGATATCATTACATCAACATTACATAATAGATGGGAATACATACATAAGGCACAAATGCCACAAGAATACATCAACATCATATACAAGATCAACATCCGACTACGGATGAAACATAAACAGAAGCTCAAACGACATCCACCCTGCTAGCCCAGGCTGCCGACCTGGAACCTATCCCCTGATCGAAGAAGCAGAAGAAGAACTCCAAAACAAGCAACATCGCTCTCACGTCATGATCATCGCATAAACCTGTACCTGCAACTGTCGTTGTAGTAATCTGTGAGCCACGAGGACTTAGCAATCCCATTACCATGGGTATCAAGACTAGCAAAGCTTAAAGGGAAAGGAAGGGGTAAAATGGTGAGGTTGCAGCAGCGACTAAGCATGATATGGTGGCTAACATACGCAATTGAGAGCGAGAAGAGAAACAAAGGAATGGTCGTCAACTAGTAATGATCAAGAAGTGATCCTGAACTCCTACTTACGTCAGACATAACCCAGAACCCGTGTTCTCCTCTCGATCAACCCCGAAAAGAGACACTCACGGTTACGCACACGGTTGGTGTATTTTAGAAGAGTTTGCTTCAAGTTTACTACAACCGGATATTAACAAATTCCCATCTGCCACATAACCGCGGGCACGACTTTCGAAAGTTTATACCCTGCAGGGGTGTCCCAACTTAGCCCATGATAAGCTCTCGCGATCAACGAAGGATATTCCTTCTCCCCGGGAAGACCCGATCAGTCTCGAATCCGGCTACAAGACATTTTGACAGCAATAAAACAAGACCAGCAAGACCTCCCGGCGTGCCGACACCTCGATAGTAGCCGCACAGATCTCGCCTCGAGCCACGACCGGATGAGCAGTCCGTACAACTAAACCAAACCTCAAGTTTCCTTGAGGGGGCGCTGCAAAGCACTCTAGTTTGGACCAACACTTAGACAAGCATTGGCCCGAGGGGGCTGAATAAAGATGACCCTTGGGTTAATTACTCCCAAGGGAAAGGTAGGTGGTGGTGAGGCAAATGGTAAAACCAATGTTGGGCCTTGCTGGAAAAGTCTTACTCAAAGCGAACTGTCAAGGGGGTCCCATAAATCACCCGACCGCGTTAGGGACGCAAAATCCGGGAACATAATACCGATATGACGGAAACTAGGGCGGCAAGAGTGGAACAAAACACCAGGCACAAGGCCGAGCCTTCCACCCTTTACCAAGTATATAGATGCATTAATTAAATAAGATATATTGTGATATCCCAACAAGTAAACATGTTCCAACAAGGAACAACATCTCCATGTTCCAACAAGGAACAAAATTCATCTTCACCTGCAACTAACAACGCTATAAGAGGGGCTGAGCAAAGCGGTAACATA
Source organism: Aegilops longissima (assembly GCA_021605205.1). NCBI lineage: Eukaryota > Viridiplantae > Streptophyta > Magnoliopsida > Poales > Poaceae > Aegilops > Aegilops longissima. The sequence continues at coordinate 525,609,613 of CM038681.1, read as the reverse complement.
GCCAAACAACGGTTTGCTGGGAAGGGTGACAACGAGTTAGAGGTTCATGGCAATTTGGGATGGCTTGAGCAGCAAGTGATAGGTAGCGCAGCATAGCGATAGAACGAAGCAACTAGCATAGCAATGATAGTAGTGAGATCCAGGGTAGCGGTCATCTTGCCTGAAATCCCGCAAGGAAGAAGAACGAGTCCATGAAGAAGACGAACGGATGAAGTCGAACCAAGCGTAGACGAACGAATCCTCACAATCGCAACGAAACGGGAACTAACAAGAAGAAGCACACAACAAAGTAAACACACCACACATGAACAAGGCATGATGCTCAACCAAGTATGATGCATGACAAGGCTACATGAAGCTACTCATGGCAAGGGATGATGCAAACAAGAGCAACACATCAAAGCAAGTTTAAATGAGGCCGAAAACAACATATAACAATTCCGGTAAGTCCTCATATGCAAATTTCGAAATTGGTCCAGATCTGAATAACTTTATGTTCAAGTTGTTAAACAGCAATTTAAAATGCACCAAGATGATCTACACGAAATTCTAGTCAAGTTACATATAAAGTTCATTAGATTTGGAGCTACGGCCTAGAAGATATGAGCAAAACAAGTTAAACATGGCATTGATGCAAAATGCATACAAACATCAAGAAAACACCTCAAAACAAGGATGCAACATGATAATATGAAGCTACATGCAAAATCAAGCAAGTTTCATATAGAGCACACTCAAAACGGAGCAACGGTTCAACACATACACCCTATACAAGTTATAGCAACAATCCGCCCAAAACAGCAACTAGGCATATTGCAAGCATCAAAACAACGAGCTACATCATCTTAACATGAGAAAAAAAAGGCATGGGCATGATGTACAGGTAAAGCATGACAAAACATGAACACTGAGCTATCTCCAGAAATCACTAGAACATGCTCAAAATGACATGGCAAGATTGCAAATAATAACAGTTTCAGACTTATCAGGAAATAACATCAGGTTGCAATGTTTAAAGCTATCAAACAACATGCTACAGGAACTTATCATGGCAAACAAAGCCATGGCATGAATCTACTAATTGCATAGAACAAAAGTCTCTTACTGACCATGAGCCAAAAGGGCACAGAAAATATGATGGCACCCATGTAAACATGGCAAGTTATATTACAGATTCATACATGGCAGGAACAACAATAAGTAGGCATGTTAGTGAGCTTGAACCACTCACCACAGAGCAATACATGGCATGGCAAGGCAACCAACAGTAAGAAGACATGGCATAGAAGCTATACATGGAAAGAACAACATCATAGCATACACGGACCAACTACAACAACCTTGGCAAAATTGAATAACATGTAAACAACCTGCCAGGAAACATTTTATAGCAAAAGTAGAGCTCGATTGACTCCAGCTATGGCAATCCATAATTGCAAACAAGGGCATGGATGGATAGAGCAAGACATGTTTAACAAAACATCCTTACTGAAGTATCTCACAATAAGCATGGATCTCTCGGTAGCATCAAGTTAACATGGCATAAAAATATCAGCAGAACAAGGGCTGAAATCAGCAACATCATGAAGCCTAGTTTGCATGCTTGTGCTAGTCACCACATTGATCACAAAAATACATGGCATACACCCCTGTAAAGATGGCATGGCATATTACAAAACACATGTAGGACTCAAGTTCATAGGGTGAACACATCAATCATGGCAAAAATGACAAAAGTGCATGTTCTGATAAGAATCAGAAACTAACATCACATAGCCCTCTTCCAACAGCATTTCGGGCATCAAGATGAGCTCAAATGAAAATGACGCAATGAGAAGAAATGATTTACTCGTCGAGACGAACAATTTGACATATTACACGCACGAAACAGAGCTACAGATGCAGAGTTATGATGCGATGAAAATACATGAAAATATGAAATACTCGGGGAGTGAACGCGGCCGCGATCTCGAGGATCGCCGGAGTTGGCGCCGGAGGTGGCCGGGAGGCGAGCCCGACCGGATCAGGCCGGATCCGGCCGGTGGGGAGGCGGAACGGCGGCGGGGCGAGGGCGCTGGCGGCGCACCGCACGGCCGGAGGCGGCACGGGCGGCGGCGACGCGGGCGCGCCGCGAAGTCCGGCGGCGGCGCGGCGCGCACTCGAGCACGGGAGGCGACGGCAGGGTTTCGGCGGCGCCAGGGGCGGCGGAGGGAGGCGCCGGAGGTTGGTGACGAGGCGGCGCGGGTCCGAGGCGGCGGGCGGCGCGGCCGACGGCGGCATGGGCAGCACGCCGGCGACGCTACCAGAGGGCGTGGAGGCGGCGGAGCGGGATCCGCAGCGCGGGCGCGCGCACGCTCGGGCCCGCGCGAAGGCGGCGGGCTGCCGTGGGCCTCCACGGAAGGCCGCGGCGACGGGGCGCAGGGCAGTTGTCGGCGCTGGTTGGCCGAGGGGGGCGGCGGACTTCGTCCGTCCAGATCGGACATGTCCGCGCGCGCGGGGGAAAATTAGGGTTTGGGGTGCGGAATGATCCGCGAATTTCGGAGGGGAGGTGTTTATATAGGCATAGGGAGCTAGGAGACTCCAAATGAGGTGCGGTTTTCCACACGATCGTGATCGAACGACGAGAGCATGGAGGGAGTTTGCTGGGCTTTGGGCCACTTTGGAAGGGTGTTGGGCTGCACACAAAGAGGCTTTACGGTTACCTTGTTAACTGTTGAGTATCAAACGACCTCCGAATGACACGAAACTTGACAGGCGGTCTACCGGTGGTATACCAAGGCCGCTTGACAAACCTCGGTCCATTCCGAGACCGTTTAACACCTGCACACGAAAAGAGGTAAATGGGGGCGTCGGGAGACATAGGAGTGCCGGATTGCAAAACGGACAACGGGGAAAATGCTCGGATGCATGAGACGAACACGTATGCAAAATGAGATGCACATGATGACATGATATAAAATGCAGATGATGACATGGCAAAGAGAGACACGCAAGCACATGACATGGCAAAGACGGCGAATAACTGGCAGACACCTGGCGCATCGAATCCGGGGCGTTACACTCAGACCTTGCCAACATCACGAGGGAGGCACTCGGGCACCACTTGGATGCGTGCTTCATGGCACGTTTCCCTCAGGAGAACACAGGGCGAGGAGCGCCCACCGTTCAGGAGTTCATCACGAAGACCACTCAGAAACTGCAAGACGCAAGGGCCATGTGCGGCGACCGCCGCTCACCTGGCGCAGCCTCTCATCCAAGCGAGGATGCCGGGCTGCGCGTTTGCATCGACATCCCAGGTTCAATAGGGCCACGTCTCAGGAGCCCTTCTGGCCTTCGCGTGTGGGATGCTGCGAGGGGCCACCGCGCAGCTACGTTTGCATGCCTTTCGGACTGCCGAGCGTGGCGTCCGCCTATCAGCGCAACTTGCGGCGCGCCCTCGCGACTCAGGAGGCCAGGCACCACGCTGTCCTGATAGAGATGGAGACGGTCCTCAAGGGACCGCCTGGGCCCCCAGAGCCTCCCGAGGCTCAGGCCCCGGTGGCTCGTGAGGAGCAACCCCTTCGCTGCGTACCTTCAGCTGCCCCAACATCCCTTCATCAACAGAACCAGGTGACATTTTCCAAGTTTATTTAGCTGGGAGCGCCCTCCGGGCTGCATCATTCCCAGGCCACGTGGGTCTGTCCCTGTGGCATGTATCCCTTTTCATGTCTTTATCTTACCTTGCTAGGGGCGCCCCTCGGGCTGCATCATCCCCAAGCCGCTCGGGCCTGACCCAGTGGCATGTATCTTCCCTGCATTTACTTAAGCTAGTATGCTTTCCATGCTTAACCTACCTATGACTATCACCTGCTTGATTCTCACCCGCCACAGGGCTACTCACGCTGGCACGACGCTTGTGCTCGGGCCCGTCCCTGCAACATCGACAAATCTGAGCGGTCGAGCTCTGGCTCGCTGCACGACCCGCGCACGTCACATCACCAGGCCTTCAGTGCCTTCATCTCAACCGGCGGCGGACCGGCAACCAAATGGCAAACTGTGTCTCTCCTTGTGCTGGCTCGCAGGAATCTCCTGAAGATGCCAGCAGGCGGAACCGCGAGCTCCCTCTTCTCCCATGCAATCCGCTTGCGCGTTAAAAGGGGGCTCCTGAGCATCGTGACTCAGGAGCTCCTACTAGCTCTCCAGCCCTCACCCCCTGGCCTTGACCACGTCACGCGACCTGGCATACCAGCGGCGGCTGAGCTCGCTCGAGGGCCGGGACCTGAGGACGTAGAGCACAAAGGAGAGCGTGGAGAAGGGGGAGGCTCGCATGGACCTGGCTTAGCTGTGCTTCGGACGCCTATACATGAATCTGGCGCATCATGAGGAATCGACCCCGGACCGTCAAGATAAGTCCCGAGCCCGGATTGGCTAAACCGCTAAGGATTATGAACCATACTAACCGCAGCCCTGCTGCAGCAATGTCACCCCCCTTTCTTACCTCTCGACGGCTGCTTGAGCGCTGTAGGGAACCTCCTGAGCATCACGCCTCAGGAACTCTTACTGGACCTCGGGCCGCTCACCTCCTGGCCTTGACCACGGCACGCGACCTAGCATATCAGCGATGGCTGCAGCCTGCCTGGGGACCGGGACCTGTCAGCGTAGAGCACCAAGTAGTCGCGAGGTCGGAAAGGGAGACTGAGCTGAAGCAGGACTCGTGCTCGCGCAAGTTCATAATAAGGACAATATTGACAAGAGACATTACAAAACCTTTACACACCCCCACGGGGCACTTTTTGATTCCTCGCAGGGAACAAAAGGCAAGAACCTAGGGAGTCATATCTACACGCGCCCCTGTGGACGACACCATCATCAACAGTGGGCCACCAGAGGCCGGCGCCAACCTCATCCAGATCGGCGGCGGCGGCCAGACGCTGCAGCCCTGCTCCGGGCTTGGCGAGAGCTTGGGGGCACGTAGCTGCCATCGCTCGTCTCCGGGGTCTCCTAGAGCTCGGGAGAATCGCTGGACTCCCAAGTGTCGCTGCGGCTTCCAGAGGAGCCGCTGGCGACGCAGGCAGCAGACCCTGCCCCAGATGCGGCACCAGCCTGATGACTCCACCTGGGGCAACACTCCAGACGGCGGCCTTCTGCGTCAAAGACCTTGAAGAACAGCGTGGAGGCGCCATCGTACATGAAATGGATCGCGAGGGCGCCCTCCACGCGACACACTCGGGCGAACTCACCCCAGCCTCGGGTCTTGAAGATTTTCCCCGAGGAGACGGCCTCAACCTTCGCTCCAGTCACCGGCGAGTCACAGTCGGCGTGCTGCAGCCAAAGCTCAAGAGGCCCCCTCGGCGGCATCTCAACTGAGAAGAAGGGAGGGGAGCGGATCCAAGTGCTCGGGGGCATCATCGCCCATAGCACGAGCTCGCGCGAGGAGTCCATGGCGTGGACTCCAGGGGCTGCGACGTGCGCCACCGCGGCACGGCGGCCATGGCCTTGGCGCGCGCGCCGACGCTCGTCGCCTCCCCCTCCTAAGCTCCCAGCTTGGTCGTACAGGGGTAACGGATACCCAGGAGGAGGCCGCTCGCACCAAGTCCTCGTCACCACCTGCATCGTCGCCACGTCGCGGTGGTGGACCGGCCTCTTCTTCGGTGGGAGCGGCACCGGCCAGTCGAGGGGAGTCTTTCCTTTCTCCGCAGCGGAAAACCTTCGGATGGGCGCCATTGGTGTTGGCGGTGGAGTAGAGGAGAAGCAAGTGCAATGGGAAGAGATGGGCGACGGGGGCTCCGCCACCTCCCCATTTATAGCAGGAGAAGCCAACCAACGCCCCCAAAATCATAGGTAATGATGGTTTTTCCTTGCATGTCGCAGGGACTTGTCAAGTCGGGCAGTTGCCGAGGCAGCATGGGGAAGCGGAGACGCCCATGTCCAATCAACCGCCACACGTCGACCAAGGCCGCAGGCTATTGGGGCCCGCGGCGCTCCGCACTTGACCTTTGACTTCGCCTCGAAGCCAAGCCCGAGCGCGCCTTGGGCCCGGGGGCTACTGTCGGCATTCTGGGAACGGGGGTCCCCAGACTTGCCTGCCTGCGGCCCACGGCGTGAATCTGTGAGCGGGCCCGTACGACCCATCTTCACCAAGCACTCAAGACCCTCGCGAGGGGCCAAGCCTCGCGAGGCAGACGACACAAGACCTCCTCAGGAGCGGCCTCACCAGGTTGGCTCGCGAGGGATGGAGAGTTCAAGGCAAGGGAAACCTTGTGAGGTTCTCGTGACGTGAGCCATGACGACCGAGATCAGGCGGGCGCCAGGCGGTCGCCAGCACGCACAGTGTCCTTGTTTCCCCTTTGGTGCAAGGGAGGCAAGCGCAGGTGCGGAGTACCGAGGCATCAAGCAAAGGTTTCCATATCAGTGCAACGAGACCAAGAACAGCAGGACGGCAAGATGGAGGTCACCATGGAACCCAAGGCGGCGTCACCACCAGAGCCTTTTTGCAGGCGAAGACTGCTTTTGTCAGGATAAGCTGTACTAGCTGTCCCCTTTCAAATTGGCTATTGTTGGCTCCCTTCCCACTCAATATTTGGGAAGAGGACCAGGGCCTCTATAAATAGGACTAGCCACCACCATAGACGGGGGGATGACTCAGATCATCCTCAACCACACAAGTTCACCAAGCACAAGAACACCTTGCATCAGGAGGTTGTTCTTCCCCTTGTACTGTTCATCCTCAGCCCAAGAGGCAATCCACCACCACCACACCGGAGTAGGGTATTACACCACAACGGTGGCCCGAACCAGTATAAATCTTGTGTCCCTTGTGTTGCAAGTTCGTCGAGATAACCCTTGAGATCTTAGCGAAGCTAGGACGTGGATCGGTAGGGGGAGATATTCGTGCGCACCCCAGTGTTCGAACCTTGAGGGTTTTGCCGGAAGCCATGATCCAACAGTCACCCCAAAGTTCAACCCATGGTCATCCTGTCCGATAACCTTCAACGCAGGGACCATCCGACCAGTATCCGTCATGGCGGTCTAGCCGCACTGGTCCTCGACCCAATCATTGATGGATTTCATCTCACGCAAGTCCTCATGGACGACGGCAGCAGCCTGAACCTGCTCTATCAGGATACAGTGCGCAAAATGGGCATTGATCCCTCAAAGATCAAACCCACAAAAACTACCTTTAAAGGAGTCATACCAGGTGTAGAGGCCCACTATACGGGCTCAATCACATTGGAAGTTGTCTTTGGATCCCCGGACAACTTCCAAAGCGAAGAATTGATCTTCGATATCGTCGCCTTCCGCAGCGGCTATCACGCACTGCTCGGACGAACCGCATTTGCTCAATTCAATGCGGTGCCACACTATGCTTATCTCAAGCTCAAGATGCCCGGACCACGCGGTGTCATAACAGTTAATGGAAACACGGAGCGCTCCATCCGTACCTAGGAGCACACCGCCGCCCTAGCAGCAAAAGCACAGAACGGCCTTTTCAAGCAGAAGCTTAATTCGGTGGCCAAGCTCCCGGACACTGTCAAACGAGTCGGGACTACTCTGCAGCAGGACAGTCCAGCCCGTCAAGAGCTCGACTAGCAATTTGGCCTCTGTCCCAGTCCTGACCAAACAACGCCGTTCTTCATTTTATTTCGTCATTCCTGTCGATTGCACCGGTACACTCTGGTACGCTTTAAATTCTCCAGGGGCTTCATTATGCTCCACACTATGGCAACAAAGTCCGAACACTTTTACAGTATAGTTCGGCACCCCGAATTATAGCATTATATGCATTGGCTCTGAATCATGTCTTTGGTCAATAGTTGGGTTGCCCGGCTCCTGTGCTTACTACCTTACATTCCGCTCTATCGGCTAGGGTAGTAAAGGGAGAGCTACCGCGATTGTGTCCTGGTTTATCTAGATGAGCACCTCAGTAGAGAAAGCCGAAAACTGACTGTCATGATGCGGCGTGAGCTGGTCAGCTATTCGGAGGTTGAAAATCTTGTGCGATTTTTTCCGCATTATGCGACGAATCGGCCTTCACCCGATCAGGTGTTAACAGCACCCTAGTCCGGATTAAATGCTAACTAGGGGCTGCGCCTACATTTTTATTGTCAAACTCCTATGGCTAAGTGAGGGTGATAAAGCCACATAGTCCGATTGCCTGGTTCGTTGAACTAAACACCTCCTTTAAGGACCAAAATCTTGGGTCAAGAGTGTTTGGATTCATCCCGAACACCCCCGTACTACCTACATGGGGGCTGAAGCCGACGACTGGCCAACTCTTAGATTTAATAAAAAAACTGCCGCACAGGAGATAAAATTTTAATAAAAATAAAAAGCATTATATTACATAACGTCTTTGTTTCATCCTACAAGACAAGATAACATGAATGTATTCATTCGAAGATAATGTCTTTTGAACACTGGCCCTCTACAATGCGGGATCCCTTGAGCACATCACCGAAATACCGCTCCGGCGTGTGGTGCTCCTTGCCAGCGGGCGGTCCCTCGGTCGCGAGCTTGACAGCGTCCATCTTCGCCCACTGTATCTTGACACAGGCGAAGGCCATCCGTGCACCTTCAATGTAGACCAACCGCTTGATGGCATCAAGCTGGGGGCAGGCATTGACCAGCCGCTTCATGAGCCCGAAGTAGCTGCTGGGTATAGCTTCGGCAGGCCACAACCGGATTATCAAACCTTCATGGCTAGTTCGGCCACGCTATGAAGTTCGACCAGCTGCTTCAGCTGATCGCTAAAGGGCACCGGATGCTCTGGCGCAAGGTATTGCGACCAGAACAACTTCTTCTTTGAGCTCCCCTCTTCGGCTCGGAAGAATTCTGCAGCGTCAAAAATGCTACGCGGCAGATATGCAAATGCCCCTGGAGAACTCCAAATACGGGTTAGTAAGAGATACCTCTTCTTCACATATTTGCTTTGCATAATGAAGGCCTTACCCGCCGCAATTTTCTTGGCCTCTTGGATTTCCTGGAGAGCGCCCTGGGCTTCAACCCGGGCATCTTGTGCGCTCTGACGATCCTTGGCGAGTTTGATCTCTTGATCCGCAATGTTGCGCTCCAAGGACTCGCATTTCTTCACGGTGTCCTGGAGCTCTTACTGGACCTCTTCAACTCTGGCCTCGTGTTTTTCACGGGCGGCTTGCTCCTTTGCCGCTTTATTTTCAGCCTCGGCCAGCGCCTGCTTGAGGGCCTCCACCTTGTTCGCCGCTCCTGACAAATATCATGGCACTATGATAAACACAAATCATTCATCCTTCCTGGATCTACAAAATGCTATAACATACCTTGCTTGTCTTCTAGCTGCTTTTTTACACGACCGAGCTCTTCCTCGGCCCGCTCCAGACTCTGCTTCAGTCCGGAGACTTCGGCAGCATGAGAGGTCACAGCCAGCAACGACGCCTGCTTATTTCACATAGACATGTAAGGTTAGTCTCCCGCGGAAATCATTTGACCCTTAGTCCGCCTTCTCTTTCCGAACACCGGACAGAGTATCAGGGGCTACTATCTATACTGTGACGTTCTTTGTATACAATCGCGTCGCTTACCTCAAAGCCTATTAGAAGGCTGGTGCAGGCTTCGGTCAGTCCGCTCTTAATGGACTGAACCCTCTCAACCGCCGTACCCATGAGGACACGGTGTTCCTCAACAATGGAAGCACCTTGCAGTGCTTCCAGCAGATTATCCGGTGTCTCTGGATGGACAGAGGCCACCGGTGGAATAGGCGCACTTCCTCCTTTAGAAGGAGGCTGCCTGCCTGATTCCGGAGCCGTGTGGGTCTCCAAAATGGTATTCGACTGGGGGCCGAACTGGATATGGCCCCCATCACCACTCTCCAGGGGGACTTGCTCCCCCAGATATCCGGCATCCGAGGTTTCGCCCTCCGACGCCGTCCTAATGGCCCGATGCGTCTCTCCCTGGCCCTTGAAGGTCTTTCGGGACACCGCCTCGGCATCGTCCGTGGCCTTGGGGGAGGTGGCTGTCGGCAGCGAATCGCTGTCCATAGCCTTTGGATCCAGCGAACCCCTCAATGAGGATCGCTGGGAGTTGTTGTGGGCCGGACTGCAGTGCGTAATTCAATATGTTAAAACCATAAAGTAAAGGAGTTGGATATATATGCGCGTTTTTGAGTACTTATGATTCGGCCAGGGGCTTATCCCTGGGGCGCCACTCTGAGCTGCTGTCAGTATCCAGCGCGGTGTCGTCTGCGAAGGAGGCTCTCCCCTTCTTGGATGTTTCGGCTTCCAGATGTGTGGAGGCCGCCCTTTTCTTCCTTCCCCCCTCAGGGGGAGAGTTGCTTTCCTCCTCCTCCTCCTCGTCCTCAGCGGCGGAAGAGTGAGTCTCGGTGTCTTCAGACGTCACGTCTGAAGCGCCCTTACGGCAGAGGCCACCTTTGGCCCTCTTGGCCTTCTTCTTGGCCTTCTTCTCTGGCGCCTGGTAGGGTGCCAGAACCAGCATCTTCGTCAGAAGGGGAATTGCTGGGTCTTCGGGCAGTGGATCCGGACTCTTGACCAGCTCCACCTTCTTTGTCCAGCTCTAAGAAAGAAAGATGGGGAAGTTCAGACATTCTCCTCGGGTATCTAAGTAATGGATACACCTTGAAAATACGGAAAAACTCACCGGACTAGCAGGGTGGGTCAGCTTGTACCCACGGTCTTCGGTCTCCTTCGGCCACGTCTGTTTTCCATTGAAGAGCACCTTCCAAATACCTTCGTGTGTAACGCCGAAGAAGTGTTGCAGCGTCTAGTGCTTGGCCGGATCAAACTCCCACAAATTGCAGGTCCGGCTTTGGCATGGAAGGATCCGGCGAAAGAGCATCACCTAGATCACATTGACGAGCTTGATGTTCTTGTCGACCATGCTCTTGATGCGCATCTACAGCTCTATCAGCTCGTCTGACGAGGCCCAGTCTAGGCCCTTCTCTAGCCAGGAGGTGAGTCACATCGGGGCCCCAGACCGGAACTCAGGTGCCGCGGCCCAGGTGGTATCGCGGGGCTCTATGACGTTGAACCATTGCTTCTGCCACCCTTTAACGGTCTCCACGAAAGTACCTTTGGCCATATGACGTTGGGCATCTTGCTCACTAGGGCGCCTCCGCACTCTGCGTGTTGTCCGTCCACCACCTTCGGCTTCACATTGAAGATCTTCAGCCACAGTCTGAAGTGGGGGGAGATGCGGAGGAAGGCCTCGCACACGACAATAAATGCCGAAATGTTGAGGAAAGAATTGGGGGCCAGGTCGTGGAAATCCACCCCGTAGTAGATGATGTCTACTACACAACCTTCTTCTTGTAGACGCTGTTGGGCCTCCAAGTGCAGAGGTTTGTAGGACAGTAGCAAATTTCCCTCAAGTGGATGACCTAAGGTTTATCAATCAGTGGGAGGCGTAGGTTGAAGATGGTCTCTCTCAAACAACCCTGCAACCAAATAACAAAGAGTCTCTTGTGTCCCCAACACACCCAATACAACGGTAAATTGTATAGGTGCACTAGTTCGGCGAAGAGATGGTGATACAAGTGCAATATGGATGGTAGAAATAGGTTTTTGTAATCTGAAAATATAAAAACAGCAAGGTAACTAATGATAAAAGTGAGCGTAAACGGTATTGCAATGCTAGGAAACAAGGCCTAAGGTTCATACTTTCACTAGTGAAAATTCTCTCAACAATAATAACATTATTGGATCATATAACTATCCCTCAACATGCAACAAAGAGTCACTCCAAAGTCACTAATAGTGGAGAACAAACGAAGAGATTATGGTAGGGTACGAAACCACCTCAAAGTTATCCTTTCTGATCGATCTATTCAAGAGTCCGTAGTAAAATAACATGAAGCTATTATTTCCGTTCGATCTATCATAGAGTTCGTACTAGAATAACACCTTAAGACACAAATCAACCAAAACCCTAATGTCACCCAGATACTCCAATGTCACCTCAAGTATCTGTGGGTATGATTATACAATATGCATCACACAATCTCAGATTCATCTATTCAACCAACACAAAGAACTTCAAAGAGTGCCCCAAAGTTTCTACCGGAGAGTCAAGATGAAAACGTGTGCAAACCCCTATGCATAAGTTCACGAGGTCACGGAACTCGCAAGTTGATCACCAAAACATACATCAAGTAGATCAAGTGATATCCCATTGTCACCACAGATAAGCACATGCAAGACATACATCAAGTGTTCCCAAATCCTTAAAGACTCAATCCGATAAGATAACTTCAAAGGGAAAACTCAATCCATTACAAGAGACTAGAGGGGGAGAAACATCATAAGATCCAACTATAATAGCAAAGCTCGCGATACATCAAGATCGTACCACCTCAAGAACATGAGAGAGAGAGAGAGAGAGAGAGAGAGATCAAACACATAGCTACTAGTACATACCCTCAGCCCGGAGGGTGAACTACTCCCTCCTCGTCATGGAGAGCGCCGGGACGATGAAGATGGCCACTGGTGAGGGATCCCCCCTCCAGCAGGGTGCCGGAACAAGGTCCCGATTGGTTTTTGGTGGCTACGAAGGCTTGCGGCGGCGGAACTCCCGATCTATTGTGTTCCCCGGTGTTTTTAGGGTATATGGATATATATAGGCGAAAGAAGTCGGTCAGGGGAGCCACGAGGGGCCCACGAGGGTGGGAGGCGCGCCCAGGGGGTAGGCGCGCCTCCCTGCCTCGTGGCCACCTCGAAGCTTCCCTGACTTCCACTCCAAGTCTCCTGGATCACGTTCGTTCCAAAAATCACGATCCCGAAGGTTTCATTCCGTTTGGACTCCGTTTGATATTCCTTTTCTGCGAAACATTGAAACAAGGGAAAAAACAGAAACTGGCACTGGGCTCTGGGTTAATAGGTTAGTCCCAAAAATAATATAAAAGTGCATAGTAAAGCCCATTAAACATCCAAGACAGATAATATAATAGCATGAATACTTTATAAATTTTAGATACGTTGGAGACGTATCAGCATCCCCAAGCTTAATTCCTGCTCGTCCTCGAGTAGGTAAATGATAAAAGAAATAATTTATGAAGTGTGAATGCTAGCAGGTGCACAAGTTTGATCAATGATAATTTCAATCACCTTTTCTAGCATCATCATATGTTATAACAGTAGCTCAACTCATAGAACTTTTCATGATCGAGTAACAAACTATTCCCATGTTAAAGTATAGATCATAAACTTTCTTGAAAACTAACAAACCGTGTTATTAGTCATCAAACAATTACAATTCATCTTATTTTCAGGAAGAGTCTATGCCAGAGCTTTGATTCAACAAACTTCACATACTCAACTATATATCATTTAGTCTTCCATGATTGCTACCACTCAAAGCATATTTTTAGAACGAATAGTATTCATCAAACACAGAGAAAGATAGGGGCTTAATGTCTCGCCTCCCAACCTTTTACCTCAAGGGCAATGTCAACAGTAATAATTCATGCTCAAATATATTTGAATGGCCATATATGCTTAGATCTTTCTCCACCACATGATGCTTGCCAACTAAAGAGTAGGTTGGAATGAGAAGGAATACTACTGACTCTTGTATAAAAGTAAAAGATAGGCCCTTTGCAGAGGGAAGCAGGGATTTGCAGAGGTGCCAGAGCTCGAAGCAAAAACAGAGATGAAAATAATTTTGAGAGGTATGCTTTCATTGTCAACATAACAACCAAGAGTTCCCAATATCTTCCATACTACATACATTATAGGCGGTTCCCAAACAGAAAGGTAAAGATTTTACTCCCCCTCCACCAACATTCACACTCCACGGCTTGTCCGAAACAACGAGTGCCGTCCAACTATCAATGTTTCCTGGGGGAGTTTTGTTTAAATTATTTGCGAATTTGTTTTTGATCTTTTGATCATAGGACTGGGCATCCCAGTTACCAGCCATTTTCTCGTGAATGATGAGAAGAGTCCACTCATCGTGAGGATAACCCACCTAGCATGGAAGATACTGACAGCCCCTAGTCGCTACATGAGCGATTCGGGCATACAAAACAGATTATTTGAAGGTTTAGAGTTTTGCACATGCAAATTTACTTGGAACGGCAGGTAAATACCGCATATAGGTAGATATGGTGGACACTCATGGAAGAAACTTGGTTCAAGGAATTTGGATGCACAAGCAGTATTCCCGCTTAGTACAGATATTTTGGATAGCAAAGGATTCTAAATAGCAAGCACCACATGTTAGAGGATCCATAACAATATAACTTCTATACAAATATACCCAAGCATAACTCATTATGTTGTCTTCCTTGTCCAACTTCAACTAATTTGCTCAGGTTTGAAAATAATTAATGGGGCTCATAATCATAGAAGATGTCCAAGATAGTATATTTATATGTGAAATCTCTCTTCCTTCAATATTCTTTCATGAATTTTTCAAGTGACCAATACAATGTTTGCTATCCTTCAAAAAATTTACCACCTCTACTTCTTATATGTGAAGGCATTACTCCCCATGGGAAAGGCATATGAAACATATATAATTTCAGATTTATGACATTCAAATCATTCAACCATTTACTCATAGGATATAAGTGAAGCACACGAGTAAATGACAAACTACTCCAAAAAGATATAAGTGAAGATCAATGAGTAGTTAAATAATTATGTAGCTATGTGAAGACTCTATCTCATTTAAGAATTTCAGATCTTGGTATTTTATTCAAACAGCAAGCAAAACTAAATAAAACAACATTTGAAGAATAGCAAACATCATGTGGAGAAGCAAAAACTTAGGATCAACCGAAACTAAACGATAGTTGTTGAAGAAGAAAGGTGGGATGCCAACCGGGGAATCCCCAAGCTTAGACGCTTGAGACTTCTTGAAATATTATCTTGGGATGCCTTGGGCATCCCCAAGCTTGAGATTTTGTGTCTCCTTAATTCCTCTCATATCACGGTCTCCCTAAATCTCAAAAGCTTCATCCACGCAAAATTCAACAAGGACTCATGAGCTAAGTTAGTATAAACCAATGCAAAAACCTTATCATGCTATACTGTAGAAATTCACTAAAACTATTATTCAACATTGCATACTAAATGCCTCTGCATATTTAATACTCCTATCCTCAAATAGAATCATTAAACAAGCAAACATATGCAAACAATGCAAACATAACAGCAATCTGCCAAAACAAAGACAGTCAGTAAAGAATGCAAGATTCATCATACTTCCTAACTCCAAACATTATGAAATTCTACCACACTGTAGAAAATTTATCAGAGCTCAATATTCAAAAAGTTTCAACATTTTATCATATTCTGACTTTTCTAGGGAATTTTTGCAACAGTGGTAAACTTTCTGTTTTGAAACAGCAACATGTGTACTTGCAAAATAAGCATGGTAAAGGTTATCCTTGACATTTTTTATTGAAAATAGAGATGCAAAACATTATTCTAAATAACATCAAGCAAATGCTAACAAAACAAAATGACGCTCCAAACAAAACGCATATCATGTGGTGAATAAAAATATAGCTCCAAGTAAAGTTACCGATGAACGAAGAAGAAAGAGGGGATGCCATCCAGGGCATCCCCAAGCTTGGGCTCTTGGTTGTCCTTGAATATTACCTTGGGGTGCCTTGGGCATCCCCAAGCTTAGGATCTTTCCACTCTTTATTCCATAGTCCATCGAATCTTTACCCAAAACTTGAAAACTTCACAACACAAAACTTAACAGAAAACTCGTAAGCTCCGTTAGCGAAAGAAAACAAAACACCACTTCAAGGTACTGTAATGAAATCATTCTTTATTTGTATTGGTGTTAAATATACTGTATTACAACTTATCTATGGTTTATAAACTATTTAACTAGCCATAGATTCATCAAAATAAGCAAACAACACACGAAAAACAGAATCTGTCAAAAACAGAACAGTCTGTAGTAATCTGTAACTAACGCAAACTTCTGGAACTCAAAAAATTCTAACAAAACAGGATGTCCTAGATAATTTGATTATGATCTTCTGCAATTGGAATCAGTATTTTATCACGTTCTGGTGATTTTAAACAATGTTTTTCGTGAACAGAAAGTTTCTGGAATTCTCAGCAATATCAAATAACTATATATCATCCAAGAAGATCCTATAGGTCTTACTTGGCACAAACACTAATTAAAACATAAAACCACATCTAACCAGAGGATAGATCAAATATTTATTACTAAAAAGGAGAAAAATCAAAGAACAAAAATAAGAGGGTTGCCTCCCAACAAGCGCTAACGTTTAACGGCCCTAGCTAGGCATGATGATTTCAATGATGCTCACATAAAAGATAAGAATTGAAACATAAACAGAGCATCATGAAGAATATGACTAGCACATTTAAGTATAACCCACTTCCTATGCATAGGGATTTTGTGAGCAAACAACTTATGGGAACAATAATCAACTAGCATAGGAAGGCAAAACAAGCATAACTTTAAAACTTTAAGCACATAGAGAGGAAACTTGATATTATTGCAATTCCAACAAGCATATGTTCTTCCCTCATAATAATTTTCAGTAGCATCATGAATGAATTCAACAATATAGCCAGCACATAAAGCATTCTTTTTATGATCTACTTGCATAGAAATTTTACTACTCTCCACATAAGCAAATTTATTCTCATCAATAGTAGTGGGAGCAAACTCAACAAAATAACTATCATGTGAAGCATAATCCAACTGAAAATTAAAATCATGATGACAAGTTTCATGGTTATCTTTATTCTTTATAGCGTGTCGTCACAATAATCATCATAAATAGGATTCATTCTTTCATCATAATAAATTTGCTTATCAAAACTTGGGGGACTAAACATATCATCTTCATCAAACATAGCATCCCCAAGCTTGTGGCTTTGCATATCATTAGCATCATGGGTATTCAAAGAATTCATACTAACTACATTGCAATCATGCTCATCATTCACATATTTTATGCCAAGCATTCTATATAATTCTTCTTCTAGTACTTGAGCACAATTTTCCTTCCCATCATTTTCACGAAAGACATTAAAAAGATGAAGCATATGAGGCACCCTTAATTCCATTTTTTAGTTTTCTTTTATAGACTAAACTAGTGATAAAACAAGAAACAAAAAGATTCGATTGCAAGATCTAAAGATATACCTTCAAGCGCTAACCTCCCCGGCAACGGCGCCAGAGAAGAGCTTGATGTCTACTACACAACCTTCTTCTTGTAGACGTTGTTGGGCCTTAAAGTGCAGAGGTTTGTAGGACAGTAGCAAATTTCCCCTCAAGTGGATGACCTAAGGTTTATCAATCCGTGGGAGGCATAGGTTGAAGATGGTCTCTCTCAAACAACCCTGCAACCAAATAACAAAGAGTCTCTTGTGTCCCCAACACACTCAATACAATGGTAAATTGTATAGGTGCACTAGTTCGGCGAAGAGATGGTGATACAAGTGCAATATGGATGGTAGAAATAGGTTTTTGTAATCTGAAAATATAAAAACAGCAAGGTAACTAATGATAAAAGTGAGCGTAAACGGTATTGCAATGCTAGGAAACAAGGCCTAAGGTTCATACTTTCACTAGTGCAAGTTCTCTCAACAATAATAACATAATTGGATCATATAACTATCCCTCAACATGCAACAAAGAGTCACTCCAAAGTCACTAATAGCGGAGAACAAACGAAGAGATTATGGTAGGGTATGAAACCACCTCAAAGTTATCCTTTCTGATCGATCTATTCAAGAGTCCGTAGTAAAATAACACGAAGCTATTCTTTCCATTCGATCTATCATAGAGTTCGTACTAGAATAACACCTTAAGACACAAATCAACCAAAACCCTAATGTCACCTAGATACTCTAATGTCACCTCAAGTATCCATAGGTATGATTATACGACATGCATCACACAATCTCAGATTCATCTATTCAACCAACACAAAGAACTTCAAAGAGTGCCCCAAAGTTTCTACCGGAGAGTCAAGACGAAAATGTGTGCCAACCCCTATGATAAGTTCACGAGGTCATGGAACTCGCAAGTTGATCACCAAAACATACATCAAGTAGATCACATGATATCCCATTGTCACCACAGATAAGCACATGCAAGACATACATCAAGTGTTCTCAAATCCTTAAAGACTCAATCCGATAAGATAACTTCAAAGGGAAAACTCAATCAATTATAAGTGAGTAGAGGGGGAGAAACATCGTAAGATCCAACTATAATAGCAAAGCTCGCGATACATCAAGATCGTACCACCTCAAGAACACGAGAGAGAGAGAGAGAGAGAGAGAGAGAGAGAGAGAGAGAGATCAAACACATAGCTACTAGTACATACCCTCAGCCCCGAGGGTGAACTACTCCCTTCTCGTCAATGAGAGCGCCGGGATGATGAAGATGGCCATCGATGAGGGATCCCCCCTCCGGCAAGGTGCCGGAATAGGGTCCTGATTGGTTTTTGGTGGCTATGGAGGCTTGCGGCGGCGGAACTCCCCATCTATTGTGTTCCCTGGTGTTTTTAGGGTATATGGATATATCTAGGCGAAAGAAGTCGGTCAGGGGAGCCACGAGGGGCCCACGAGGGTGGGGGGCGCGCCCAGGGGGCAGGCACGCCTCCCTGCCTCGTGGCCACCTTGAAGCTTCCTTGACTTCAACTCCAAGTCTCCTGGATCACGTTCGTTCCAAAAATCACGCTCCCGAAGGTTTCATTCTGTTTGGACTCCGTTTGATATTCCTTTTTTGTGAAACACTGAAACAAGGGAAAAAACAGAAATTGGCACTCGGCTCTGGGTTAATAGGTTAGTCCAAAAATAATATAAAAATGCATAGTAAAGCCCATTAAACATCCAAGACAGTTAATATAATAGCATGAATACTTCATAAATTATAGATACGTTGGAGATGTATCAGTAGAACATAAGCCCGTGGACGATTGGGTGGAGGGGAAATCCCAATCCGCGGACAAAGTGGGGGGATGAACACTACCCTCTCATGGGGCACTGGGGTAGGGACAATCTGTCCCTAGGTCGGAAGCCGGTGGGTGACCTCCTTGGCCAAATATCCGGCCTCCCGGAGCTTGGTGATGTCCTTCTCCTTGACGGAGGAAAGCATCCACTTGCCCCGCGCTCCAGATCCAGACATGATCGGAGTGCTTTTTTTAGGCAAAAGAGATGATGACTTGGGCGCTGGAGCTCGAGAATGGGTAGGCAGAGAAAGAGAAGGCGAGGGTGAAAGGGGTGAATCCTTGTCTCCTTATAAACGCAGTGAATATCAAGCGCCTCCCCACTCGCCTTAAAACTCGCCTGTTTCCTAAGGGCCGCGTAGACGGCACGATTGGATTGCCCACGCCCATATTGATGAGAATCCCGCAATAAGGGGACACGATCTCTTCTTTGGCAAGACGTGCCAGTAAAACCGCATCTCGAAATATGAAGCGACAGGCCGAAAAACGGTTCAAAATAATGACCGGGTGATGATGTGGTGTAATGCTACAAAAAGTTGTCAGTAGATTGGACTCGTGAAATATTATACTCTCTGCGGTTGTGTGTGGTACTTGTTTTGCAGAGCCGGACACGTTCTTTGTGTTCGAAGGCTGTTTTGGAGTATTCAGAGGAGGAACCCACCTTGCAATGCCGAAGACAATCTGCGCGCCAGACACCTCGTCATTGAAGCCTGGTTCAGGGGCTACTGAGGGAGTCCTGGACTAAGGGGCCCTCGGGCGTCCGGCCTGTTGGACATGAGCCGGACTGATGGGCTGTGAAGATACAAGACCGAAGACTCTCACCTGTTTCCGGATGGGACTCTCCTTGGTGTGGATGGCAAGTTTGGCATTCGGATATGAAGATTCCTTTCTCTGTAACCGACTTTGTACAACCCTAGTCCCCTCCAGTGTCTATATAAACCGGAGGGTTTAGTCCATAGGGACGATCATAATCATACATGCTAGACTTCTAGGGTTTTAGCCATTACGATCTCGTGGTAGATCAACTTTTGTAATACTCATATTCAGTAAGAATAATCAAGCAGGAAGTAGGGTATTACCTCCATAGAGAGGGCCCGAACCTGGGTAAACATCGTGTCCCCTATTTCCTGTTACCATCGACCTTAGAAGCACAGTTCGGGACCCCCTACCCGACATCCGCCGGTTTTGACACCGACACCGGCAGCTGGAATTCTGGGCTGGAAAAGGAGCAAATATTAGAGACCTATTCTGCACAACTCAAAAAGTCATGAAACTCCACGAAAGTCAGTTTTGAAATATATTAAAAATATTGTGCAAAGAAAGCACCAGAGGGGAGCCACCCACTGTCCACGAGGGTGGAGGGCGCTCCCTACCCCCTGGGCATGCCCCTTGCCTCGTGGGCCACCTAGAAGCCCCCTGATGCCCATCTTCTGGTATAAGGTGTCTTTTTCCCTAGAAAAATCAGAAGGAAGCTTTCGGTACGAAGCGCCGCCATCTCGAGGTGGAACCTTGGCGGAACCAATCTAGGGCTCCGGCGGAGTTGTTTTGCCGGGGAAACATTCCTCCGGGAGGGGGAAATCATCACCATCGATCCTCTCATCGGGAGGGGGTCAATCTCCATCGACATCTTCACCAGCACCATCTCCTCTCAAACCCTAGTTCATCTCTTGTATCCGATCTTTGTCTCAAAACCTCAGATTGGTACCTATGGGTTGCTAGTAGTGTTGATTACTCCTTGTAGTTGATGCTAGTTGGTTTATTCGGTGGAAGATTATATGTTCAGATCCTTTATGCATATTAATACCCCTCTGACTATGAACATGAATATGATTTGTGAGTAGTTATGTTTGTTCCTGAGGACATGGGAGAAGTCTTGTTATAAGTAGTCATGTGAATTTGGTATTCGTTTGATATTATGATGAGATGTATGTTGTCTTTCCTCTAGTGGTGTTATTTGAACATCGACTACATGACACTTCACCATTGTTTGGGCCTAGGGTAAGTCATTGGGAAGTAATAAGTGATGGGTTGCTAGAGTGACAGAAGCTTAAACCCTAGTTTATGCGTTGCTTCGTAAGGGGCTGATTTGGATCCATATGTTTCATGCTATGGTTAGGTTTACCTTAATTCTTCTTTCATAGTTGTGGATGCTTGCGAGGGGGGTTAATCATAAGTGGGACGCTTGTCCAAGGAAGGGAAGTACCCAAGCACCGGTCCACCCACATATTAAATTATCAAAGTAACGAACGCGAATCATATGAGCATGATGAAAACTAGCTTGACGATAATTCCCATGTGTCCTCGGGAGCGCTTTCCTTTATATAAGAGTTTGTCCAGGCTTGTCCTTTGCTACAAAAAGGATTGGGCCACCTTGCTGCACCTTGTTTACTTTTGTTACTTGTTACCCATTATGAATTACCTTATCACAAAACTATCTGTTACCAATAACTTCAGTGCTTGCAGAGAATACCTTACTGAAAACTGCTTGTCATTTCCTTCTGCTCCTTGTTGGGTTCGACACTCTTACTTATCAAAAGGACTACGATAGATCCCCTATACTTGTGGGTCATCAATACTATTTTCTGGCACCGTTGCCGGGTAGTGAAGTGCCTCTGGTAGGTGGAATTTGGTAAGGAAAAATTTATATAGTGTGCTGAAATTTACTGTCACTTGTTACTATGGAAAATAATCCTTTGAGGGGCTTGTTCAGGGTATCTTCACCCCGACCAGTAGAGCAAAGAGTTGCTCCTCAACCTACTGAACCTACTGAAAATGTTTACTTTGAAATTCCTTCGGGTATGATAGAGAAACTACTAGCTAATCCTTTTACAGGAGATGGAACATTACATCCCGATATGCACCTAATCTATGTGGATGAAGTTTGTGGATTATTTAAGCTTGCGGGTATGCCCGAGGATGTTATCAAGAAGAAGGTCTTCCCTTTATCTTTGAAGGGAAAGGCATTGACATGGTTTAGGCTATGTGATGAAATTGGATCATGGAACTACAACCGATTGAAATTGGAATTTCATCAGAAGTTTTATCCTATGCATCTAGTTCATCGTGATCGTAATTATATATAATTTTTGGCCTCGTGAAGGAGAAAGTATCGCTCAAGCTTGGGGGAGGCTTAAGTCAATGTTATATTCATGCCACAATCATGAGCTCTCAAGAGAAATTATTATTCAAAAATTTTATGCTCGGCTTTCTCTCAATAATCACACCATGCTCGATACTTCTTGTACTGGTTCTTTTATGATGAAGACTATTGAATTCAGATGGGATTTATTGGAACGAATTAAACGCAACTCTGAAGCTTGGGAACTCGACGAAGGTAAGGAGTCAGGTATAACACCTAAGTTTGATTGTGTTAAATCTTTTATGGATACCGATGCTTTTCGTGAATTTAGCACTAAATATGGACTTGATTCTGAGACAGTAGCTTCTTTCTGTGAATCATTTGCTACTCATGTTGATCTCCCTAAGGAGAAGTGGTTTAAATATCATCCTCCCATTGAAGTAAAAGTAGTTGAACCTATTAAAGTTGAAGAAAAGACTATCACTTACAATGTTGATCCTATTGTTCCTACCGCTTATATTGAGAAACCACCTTTCCCTGTTAGAATAAAGGATCATGCTAAAGCTTCAACTGTGGTTCATAAGAGTAATGCTAGAACACCTACACCCTCTGAGAAAATTAAAGTTGAACCTAGTATTGCTATGGTTAAGGATCTCTTGGTCGATAATATTGATGGGCATGTTATTTACTTCTGTGATGAAGCTGCTAGAATTGCTAGACCCGATACTAAAAATAAGCATAGACATGTTGTTGGCATGCCTGTTGTTTCTGTTAAAAAAGGAGATCACTGTTATCATGGCTTATGCGATATGGGTGCTAGTGTCAGTACAATACCTTATACCTTATATAAAGAAATTATGCATGATATTGCACCTGCTGAGATAGAAGATATTGATGTTACTATTAAGCTTGCCAATAGAGATACTATTTCACCTGTTGGGATTGTCAGAGATGTTGAAGTCTTGTGTGGGAAAATTAAATATCTTCCTAATTTTCTTGTTCTTGCTTCCCCACAAGATGACTTTTGTCCCATTATATTTGGTAGACCCTTCTTGAATATTGTTAATGCTAAGATAGACTACGAAAAGGATAGCATTACTGTTGGTTTAGGGGATATGTCTCATGATTTTAATTTTGCTAAATTTCGTAGACAACCCCATGATAAAGAATTGCCTAGTAAAGATGAAATTATTGGTCTTGCTTCTATTGCCGTGCCTCCTAATGATCCTTTAGAACAATACTTGCTAGACCATGAAAATGATATGTTTATGAATGAAAGAAGGGAAATAGATGAAGTATTCTTTAAACATGGACCTATTTTGAAACACAACTTGCTTGTTGAAATTCTAGGGGATCCTCCTCCACCCAAGGGTGATCCCGTGTTTGAGCTTAAACCATTACCTGATACTCTTAAATATGCTTATCTTGACGAAAAGAAGATATATCCTGTTATTATTAGTGCTAACATTTCAGAGTAGGAAGAAGAGAAATTATTGAAAACTCTAAAGAAGCACCGTTCTGCTATTGGATATACTCTTGATGATCTTAAGGGCATTAGTCCCACTCTATGCCAGCACAAAATAAAATTGGAGAAAGACGCTAAACCGGTTGTTGATCACCAACGATGGTTAAATCCTAAGATGAAAGAAGTGGTAAGAAATGAAATACTAAAGTTTCTGGAGGCAGGTATAATTTATCCTGTTGCTGATAGTCAGTGGGTAAGTACTGTCCATTTGTGTCCCTAAGAAGGGAGGTATTACTGTTGTTCCTAATGATAAAGACGAATTGATCCCACAAAGAATTGTTACAGGTTATAGAATGGTAATTGATTTCCGAAAATTAAATAAAGCTACTAGAAAGGATCATTACCCTTTACCTTTTATTGATCAAATGCTAGAAAGATTATTCAAACATACACATTTTTGCTTTCTAGACGGTTATTCTGGTTTCTCTCAAATACATGTGTCAAAAGAGGATCAGGAAAAGACCACTTTTACTTGCCCTTTCGGTACCTTTGCTTATAGACGTATGCCTTTTGGTTTATGTAATGCACCTCCTACCTTTCAAAGATGTATGACTACTATATTCTCTAACTTTTGTGAAAAGATTGTTGAGGTTTTCATGGATGATTTCCCCATGTATGGAACTTCTTTTGATGATTGCTTAAGCAACCTTGATCGAGTTTTGCAGAGATGTGAAGAAACTAATCTTGCCTTGAATTGGGAGAAGTGCCACTTTATGGTTAATGAAGGTATTGTCTTGGGGCATAAAATTTCTGAAAGAGGTATTGAAGTTGATAAAGCTAAAGTTGATGCTATTGAAAAGATGCCGTGTCCTAAGGACATTAAAGGTATAAGAAGTTTTCTTGGTCATGCCGGTTTTTATAGGAGGTTCATTAAAGACTTCTCAAAAATTTCTAGGCCTCTGACAAATCTCTTACAAAAAGATGTTCCTTTTGTCTTTGATGATGATTGTGTAGAAGCATTTGAAATACTTCAGAAAGCTTTGATTTATGCACCTATTGTTCAGCCACCTGATTGGAATTTACCCTTTGAAATTATGTGTGATGCTAGTGATTATGCTGTAGGTGCTGTTCTAGGACAAAAGAGTTGATAAGAAATTAAATGTTATCCAATATGCTAGTAAAACTCTAGACAGTGCCCAGAGAAATTATGCTACTACTGAAAAAGAATTTTTAGCAGTTGTATTTGCTTGTGATAAGTTCAGACCTTATATCGTTGATTCTAACTATTCACACTGATCATGCTGCTATTAAATACCTTATGGAAAAGAAAGATGCTAAACCAAGACTTATTAGATGGGTTCTCTTGCTACAAGAATTTGATTTGCATATTATTGATAGGAAGGGAGCTGAGAACCCCGTTGCAGACAACTGTAGGGGAACGTAGCATAAATTCAAAATTTTCCTACGTGTCACCAAGATCTATCTATGGAGAAACTAGCAACGAGGGAAGGAGAGTGCATCTACATACCCTTGTAGATCGCTAAGCGGAAGCGTTCAAGAGAACGGGGTTGAAGGAGTCGTACTCGTCGTGATCCAAATCACCGGAGATCCTAGTGCCGAACGGACGGCACCTCCGCGTTCAACACACGTACAGCCCGGTGACGTCTCCCACGCCTTGATCCAGCAAGGAGAGAGGGAGAGGTTGAGGAAGACTCCATCCAGCAGCAGCACAACGGCGTGGTGGTGGTGGAGGAGCGTGGCAATCCCGCAGGGCTTCGCCAAGCACCAAGGGAGAGGAGGAGGAGGGGAGGCAGGGCTGCGCCTGGAGAGGGAGAGGCTCTCGTGTGTTATGGGCAGCCCCTAGGCCTCATATATATAGGGGAAGGAGAGGGCTGCGCCCCCTCTAGGGTTTCCACCCCCTAGGGGTGGCGGCCAGCCCTAGATGGGTTTTGGGGGGGCGGCCAAGAGGGGAGAGAGGGGAGGCGCCCACTAGGTGGGCCTTAAGGCCCATCTGAACTAGGGTTTGCCCCCTCCCACTCTCTCATGCGCCTTGGGCCCCTTGTGGGGGGCGCACCAGCCCTCCTAGGGGCTGGTCCCCTCCCACACTTGGCCCACGCAACCTTCTGGGGCAGGTGGCCCCACTTGGTGGACCCCCGGGACCCTCCCGGTGGTCCCGGTACATTACCGATATCGCCCGAAACTTTTCCGGTGACCAAAACAGGACTTCCCATATATAAATCTTTACCTCCGAACCATTCCGGAACTCCTCGTGACGCCCGGATCTCATCCGGGACTCAACAACATTCGGTAACCACATACAAACTTCCTTTATAACCCTAGCGTCATCGAACCTTAAGTGTGTAGACCCTACGGGTTCGGGAGAAATGTAGACATGACCGAGACGTTCTCCAATCAATAACCAACAGCGGGATCTGGATACCCATGTTGGCTCCCACATATTCCACGATGATCTCATCGGATGAACCACGATGTCAAGGACTCAATCGATCCCGTATACAATTCCCTTTGTCTAGCGGTATTGTACTTGCCCGAGATTCGATCGTCGGTATACCGATACCTTGTTCAATCTCGTTACCGGCAAGTCTCTTTACTCGTTCCGTAACACATCATCCCGTGATCAACCCCTTGGTCACATTGTGCACATTATGATGATGTCCTACCGAGTGGGCCCAGAGATACCTCTCCGCTTACACGGAGTGACAAATCCCATCTCGATTCGTACCAACCCAATGACACTTTCGGAGATACCTGTAATGCACCTTTATAGTCACCCGATTCGTTGTGACGCTTGGTACACCCAAAGCATTCCTACGGTATCCGGAGTTGCACAATCTCATGGTCTAAGGAAATGATACTTGACATTAGAAAAGCTTTAGCATACGAACTACGATCTTTGTGCTAGGCTTAGGATTGGGTCTTGTCCATCACATCATTCTCCTAATGATGTGATCCCGTTATCAACGACATCCAATGTCCATGGTCAGGAAACCGTAACCATCTATTGATCAACGAGCTAGTCAACTAGAGGCTTACTAGGGACATGGTGTTGTCTATGTATCCACACATGTATATGAGTTTCCTATCAATACAATTATAGCATGGATAATAAACGATTATCATGAACAAGGAAATATAATAATAACCAATTTATTATTGCCTCTAGGGCATATTTCCAACAGTCTCCCACTTGCACTAGAGTCAATAATCTAGTTCACATCGCCATGTGATTAACACTCACAGGTCACATCGCCATGTGACCAACATCCAAAGAGTTTACTAGTGTCATTAAACTAGTTCACATCATCATGTGATTAAGACTCAATGAGTTCTGGGGTTTGATCATGTTTTGCTTGTGAGAGAGGTTTTAGTCAACGGATCTGAACCTTTCAGATCCGTGTGTGCTTTGCAAATTTCTAGGTCATATTATAAATGCTGCTTCCACGCTCCATTTGAAACTATTCCAAATGGTTGCTCCACTATACGATCCGGTTTGCTACTCGAGTCACTCGGATAGGTGTTAAAGCTTGCATCGACGTAACCCTTTACCCCTAACTCTTTATCACCTCCATAATCGAGAAACATGTCCTTATTTACTCCAAGGACAATTTTGATCGCTGTCCAATGATCCATTCTGGATCATTCTTGTACCCTGACCGACTCATGGCAAGGCACACTTCCGTGCGGTACACAAAGATAGCATACTATAGAGCCTATGTCTGAAGTATAGGGGCGACCTTCGTCCTTTCTCTCTTTTCTGCCGTGGTCGAGCTTTAAGTCTCAACTTCATACCTTACATCTCGTGCAAGAACTTCTTCTTTGATGATCCATCTTGAACACCTTCAAGATCATGGCAAGGTATATGCTCATTTGAAAGTACCATTAAGCGGTTTGATCTATCCCTATAGATCTTGATGCTCAATGTTCAAGTAGCTTAATATAGGTTTTCCATTGAAAACATCTTTCAAATAACCCTGTATGCTTTCCAGAATTCTACATCATTTCTGATCATCAATATGTCAACAACATATACTCATCAAAAATTCTATAGTGCTCCCACTCACTTCTTTGGAAATACAAGTTTCTCATAAACTTTGTATAAACCCAAAATCTTTGATCATCTCATCAAAGTGCACATTCCAACTCCGAGATGCTAGTTTCAGTCCTTAGAAGGATCGCTGGTGCTAGCATACCTTTTAGCATCCTTAGGATCGACAAAACCTTTCTGATTGTATCACATACAACCTTTCCTTACGAAAACTGGTAAGGAAACTCATTTTGACATCCATCTGCCAGATTTCATAAATGCAGCTTATGCTAACATGATTCCGACGGACTTTAAGCATCGCTACGGATGAGAAAATCTCATCGTAGTCAACTCCTTGAACTTGTGAAAAACTCTTCGCCACAAGCCGAGCTTCATAGTCGGTGACATTACCGTCCACGTCCGTCTTCTTCTTAAAGATCCATTCATCTCAATGGCTTGCCGCTCATCGGGCAAGTCCACCAAAGTCCATGCTTTGTCCTCGATACATGGATCCTATCTCGGATTTCATGGCTTCTAACCATTTGTCAAATTTGGGCCCACCATTGCTTCTCCATAGCTCGTGGGTTCATTGTTGTCAGCAACATGACCTTCAAGACAGGATTGCGTACCACTCAAGTAGTACGCATCCTTGTCACCCCACGAGGTACGCCGCTGACTTGATCCAAACTTCATGGTCACTATCATAAGCTTCTACTTCAATTGGTGTAGGTGCCACGGAACAACTTCCGTGCCTGCTACACACTAGTTGAAGTGATGGTTCAATAACCTCATCAAGTCTCCACCATCCTCCCACTCAACTTCTCGAGACGAACTTTTCCTCGAGAAAGGACCCGATTCAAGAAACAATCCCTATTGCTTCCGGATCTGAATTAGGAGGTATACCCAACTGTTTTGGGTGTCCTATGAAGATGCATTTTGTCCGCTTTGGGTTCGAGCTTATCAACCTGAAACTTTTCCACATAAGCGTCGCAGCCCCAAACTTTTAAGAAACGACAACTTAGGTTTCTCCAAACGGTGTCGCCTCAATGGAATTACGTGGTGCCCCATTAAAGTGAGTGCGGTTGTCTCTAATGCCTAACCCATGAACGATAGTGGTAATTCGATAAGAGATATCATGGTACGCACTATATCCAATAGAGTGCAACTATGATGTTCGGACACACCATCACACTATGGTGTTCCAGCGGTATTAATTGTGAAACAATTTGCACAATGTCTTAATTGTGTGCCAAAACTCGTAACTCAGATATTCATCTCTATGATCATATCATAGACATTCTATCCTCTTGTCACGAAGATCTTAAACTTCACTCTGAAATTACTTGAACCATTCAATATTTCAGACTTGTGTTTCATCAAGTAAATACACTCAGTATCTACTTAAATCATTCGTGAAGTAAGAACATAACGATATTCAGTGCATGCCTCAACACTCATTGGACTGCACACATCAAAAATGTGTCACTTCAACAAGTTGCTATCTTGTTCCATCTTACTAAAACCGAGGCTTTTCAGTCATCTTGCCCATGTGGTATGATTTGCATATCTCAAGTGATTCAAAATCAAGTGAGTCCAAATGATCCATCTGCATGGAGTTTCTTCATGCGTATACACCAATAGACATGGTTCACATGTCTCAAACCTTTCAAAAATGAGTGAGTCCAAAGATCCATCAACATGGAGCTTCTTCATGCTTTTACACCAATATGACTTACATGGCAAAGGCCACAAGTAAGTGGTACTATCATTACTATCTTATATCTTTTGGCATGAAAATGTGTATCACTACGATCGAGATTCAATAAACCATTCCTTTTAGGTGCAATACCATTGAAGGTATTATTCAAATAAACAGAGTAACCATTATTCTCCTTGAATAACCGTATTGCGATAGACATAATCCAATCATGTCTATGCTCAACGCAAACACCAAATGACAATTATTCAGGTTTAATACTAATCTTGATGGTGGAGGGAGCGTGCGATGTTTGATCTCATCAAACTTGGAAACACTTCCAACACATATCGTCAGCTCACCTTTAGCTAGTCTCCGTTTATTCCGTAGCTTTTGTTTCGAGTTACTAACTCTTAGCAACCGAACCGGTATCTAATACCCTGGTGCTACTAGGAGTACTAGTAAAGTACACATTAACATAATGTATATCCAATATACTTCTATCGACCTTGCCAGCCTTCTTATCTACCAAGTATCTAGGGTAATTCTGCTCCAAAGGCTGTTCCCTTATTACGTAAGCACTTAGTCTCGGGTTTGGGTTCAACCTTGGGTTTCTTCACCGAGCAGCAGCTGATTTGCCGCTTCATGAAGTATCCTTCTTGCCCTTGCCCTTCTTGAAACTAGTGGTTTCACCAACTATCAACAATTGATGATCCTTATTGATTCCTACTTTCGCGGTGTCAAACATCGTGAATACCTCAAGGATCATCTTTTCTATCCGTGATATGTTATAGTTCATCACGAAGCTCTAGCTAGCTTGGTGGCAATGACTTTGGAGAAACATCACTATCTCATCTGGAAGATCAACTCCCACTCGATTCAAGTGATTGTTGTACTCAGACAATCTGAGCACAAGCTCATCGATTGAGCTTTCTCCCTTAGTTTGCAGGCTAAGAAAATCGTCGGAGGTCTCATACCTCTTGACGTGGGCACGAGCCTGAAATCCCAATTTCAGCCCTCGAAACATCTCATATGTTCCGCGACGTTTCGAAAAATGTCTTCGGTGCCTCAACTCTAAACCGTTTAACTGAACTATCACGTAGTTATCAAAACGTGTATGTCCGATGTTCGCAACATCCACAAACGACGTTTGGGGTTCAGCACACTGAGCGGTGCATTAAGGACATAAGCTTTCTACTGTCCGCATAATCGCTACTGTCAACTTTCAACTATATTTTCTCTAGGAACATGAAACGCCCTCGATGCGGCTATATCTCCCACGTGTCGAAGCACGACTTAGAGGCATAACCGCATTGAAAGCAATGTTGCAAGTGAGGTAATCTTCACACAACCCATGTAATACATAAGGGAAAAAGATACATAGTTGGCTTACAATCGCCACTTCACACAATACATGAGTAAAACATTACATCATACAGATACAATCAAGGTCCGACTACGGAACCAAAATAAAAGAAGACTACCCCAAATGCTACACAGATCCCGATCGTCCCAACTGGCTCCACCGCTGATCAACTGAAACGAAACAACACAATGAACAAGATCTTCATCGAGCTCCTCCTTGAGCTCGGGTCCATCACCGCACGGTTCATCGGCACCGCAAACTGGTTTTGAAGTATCTGTGAGTCACGGGACTCAGCAATCTCACACCCGCGAGATCAAGACTATTTAAGCTTAAAGGTAGGGCAAGGTAGTGAGGTGGAGCTGCAGCAAGCGACTAGCATATATGGTGGCTAACATACGCAAAAGAGAGCGAGAAGAGAAGGCAAAAGCACGGTCGAACAACTATGATCAAGAAGTGATCCTGAACTCCTACTTACGCCGACATAACCCGAAACCGTGTTCTCCTCTCGATCAACCCCAAAAGAGACACTCACGGTTACACACACGGTTGGTGTATTTTAATTAAGATCAACTTCGGTTTTCTACAACCGACATTAACAAATTCCCATCTGCCACATAACCGCGGGCACGGCTTTCAAAGTTCAAACCCCTGCAGGGTGTCCCAACTTAGCCCATGATAAGCTCTCGCGATCAACGAAGGATATTCCTTCTCCCGGAAGACCCGATCAGTCTCGAATCCCGCTACAAGACATTTCGACAGAGAATAAAACAAGACCAGCAAAGCCGCCGGATGTGCCGACAAATCCTGATAGGAGCTGCACATATCTCGGTCTCGTGGCACACCGGATGAGCCAGACGTCGGGTTGGCATAAACCCTGGTTGCCTGTGGGGCGCGGACATCGCTTCGGTTTGGACCAGCACTGAAGGAGAACTGGCCCGGGGCTAAAATAAAGATGACCCTCGGGCTCCTAAACCCAAGGGAAAAAGGGCATAGGTGAGGCAAATGGTAAAACCAATGTTGGGCCTTGCTGGAAAAGTCTTATTCAAAGCGAACTGTCAAGGGGGTCCCATAAATCACCCGACCGCGTTAGGGACGCAAAAATCCGGGAACATAACACCGATATGACGGAAACTAGGGCGGCAAGAGTGGAACAAAACACCAGGCATAAGGCCGAGCCTTCCACCCTTTACCAAGTATATAGATGCATTATTAAATAAGATATATTGTGATATCCCAACAAGCAAACATGTTCCAACAAGGAACAACAACTCCATGTACCAACAAGGAACAAACTTCATCTTCACCTGCAACTAACAACGCTATAAGAGGGGCTGAGCAAAGCGGTAACATAGCCAAACAACGGTTTGCTAGGAAAAGGATGGTTAGAGGTTTGACATGGCAACATGGGAGGCATGATATAGCAAGTGGTAGGCATCGCAGCATAGGCATAGCAAAAGAGCGAGCATCTAGCAAGCAAAGATAGAAGTGATTTCGAGGGTATGGTCATCTTGCCTGAAATCCCGCAAGGAAGAAGAACGAGTCCATGAAGAAGACAAACGGACGAGGTCGAATGAATCCTCACAACTCCGGAACGGAACCGAAGCTAACGAGAAAAGCAGACCGGAAACAAACAAACAACATAGTAAACAACCATCACATAAACATGGCATGATGCACAATCAAATATGATGCATGTCCGGTTTAAATGAGGCATGGCATGGCAATATGCACAAACAATCCTACAAATTAAGTGGAGCTCAATATGCAACGAATTGCATATTGACGGAACACCACATTCAAATATTTAGTTCTCTCTCGGTTAGGTACTCAACAATATTAAATGTTGTTAAACATGGCAAGAGGTGGAGCATAATTAAACTAACTATTTAGGCAAGTTTAAATGAGGCCGGAAACAATGAACAACAATTCCGGAAAATCCCCATATGCAAATTAAGGATTCGGTACAGATCTGACCTAAAGCATATTTTAGAGTTGTTAAACATGCAAAGTAAAGCTACCATGTTAAACTAGGCATTTTTCTACCCCATTTACATATATAATTTATTTAAATCCGAGTTACGGTTATTTAGTTATGAAATAAATCATTTTAGCATGGCATTTAAGCAAATTAATGCAAACAACAATTATAAACATTTAAATGTTGTTATCATGATGCGGATGACAAGTGCAAGTTTTATGCAATTTATTTAAGAAAACGTTGACAAGAGCATTATGAAACATTGTGTCACCGTGGTGGAAGAAAGGGGTGCCACGGCAACGAATCCGAAAATGGTGCCACGGCAACACATCGGTTCCGACAGCTCAATCGAGATATCGGTGCAAAGGAAAGCGTGGACGTGAGCGAGTCATGCAAGATGGTGGGGTGATCCCGGATACCGGGTTCCCACGGAACGGTGACATGGCAAAAGAGGGGCATCGCAAGGATGATTCGGACACGGTCGGTCAACTCGGGTTATACCTCCGGAACGAGCAATCGGGACGGGTCGAGTTTCGTAGAGGGAAGTAGAAGAAGTAGTCGTTCTCGCGATGATCACCGAGGGAAGTAGGGGTACACGTTCGGAGAGGAAGTCGTTGTTCACGTTCGTTTGTAGTGGTACATCTCGTCATCGGAAGTAATGGTACACACGAAGGTAGTCGAACTTGACGGTTCCGTTACGTGTCTTCGGCGACGGTAGTTGTACACGCCATCGGGTACTTGTCGCTTCCGGTTCGGTGGTCGCCGGTCGTAGTGGTACTTGGCGCTTCCGCGGCGACGGTAGAGGTACTTGGCGATTGTCGGGCACTTGTCGCATCATCGTGTAGTCGATCTTGGCATCTCCGAAGGGTACTTGTCGTTTGTCGGGTACTTGTCGGTCTCGGGGCGGTCTTGGTCTTGGCGTCCGTCGGGCAGCAGCAAAGCGGTGAACAGGGCAACAATTTGAGGAGCTCCCGCGATGCACAAAAATCCTGCCATGGCAGCCGTGGCTACACGCGGACACACGAAGCTGTAGCAGGGGGCGCGTCGGACAAGCCATCGGGCACGAGGCGAAGCAACGGTAGAGCAGCTTGGTGCGGGCGTCGGGGCCGCCGGAGTCGATTTAACGGGCACGCTGCCATGGCATCGGGCAGCTTCCCAAGGTGGTGCAGGTGGCCCATGGAGAGGAGGCAGAGGCGGGCGAATCAGCAGCGACGGAGGGCGCCGAGCACGGGCAGGAGGTGGTGCGGGACATGGGGCTCCTACCCCTGCCAAAGACGGCGACGGAGGAGGGAAACGGCGAGATGGTCCTGGCCCGGCGAGGTGGAGAGGCGCGGGACGGCGACGAGGTGGCGCAGGGTCGGCGAGAGGGTGCAGCAGCAGTTGCTGCTGCCGGCGGCGGCGTCGGGCACGCCGGATGAGGAGTAGCAGGTGCTCGAGGAGATGGATGGCGCGGGCGGCCATGGAGGAGAGGAAGGAGTACGAGGGAGGAAGAGAGATCTGGCGAGGAGATGGGATCGAGGGAAGGACGAGGGAGATGGGGAATCGGGCAGGGAGGCGACGGCACAAGGGGAGGACGAGAGGAGGAGATGAGGGGGATCGGGAGAGATGGGCTAGGGTTAGGTCGGTGGGCGGCTGGGCCTAGGCCTTGGGCCTTGGGAGGCCGGGGGGAGGAATGGCCAGGAGGCCGGCTGGGCCTAGCTCCTCTCCCTCATTTATATATATAGCGAAAAGGAAAAAAGAGAGACAAAAGAAAGAGAGGGATAGGGAAAGAATTTGGACATGGGGATAATTTTCCCGAGCTCGCAAAAATGTGAGGAATTTAACAAAAATGACCCAAGGATTTTTGGTGGAACTCCGGAAAATGATGAAAGAAAATTATGGGCAGAGTTGGAGACCAAGAATTGAGATAACAATGGCATGGGATATTATGCAAGTGTGTTATGGTGATCTCCAAAACAATGGAATATTTTTATTATAGCTCCCTAATATTGGAAGGATATGTTATAAAGAGAAAACACCATGTGAATTCCCTCGATTTAAATGGATCGAAAAATCCATACAATTTATTTAGAAGAGTTGCAAAAATTAATGATATGATGCCATGATGACATGATGCAATGCAAAAACAAAACAAATCACACGACAAAACTCGGAAACCCTGGAAGGCAACTGAAGCTCCGGTCTTGGGGCGTCACAACACTCCACCACTATTTAGAGGATCTCGCCCCGAGATCTAGGATGGCACCGGAGAAAAGCGGAGAGGAAGAGGTAAAACAAAGTTGCTTCTCCGACAAACGAGTGAAACCAAAGAACCTTGAGAGGTTGAACAAAATGAAAGAAAGAAAACAACGAAGATGAAGGAAGTTGAAAACACTCTGTTAGAAAAGAGGAACAAGGTATGATTTAAAACCAAGAGGTTTAGTGATAAGATAGATATTGAAACCACTCTGGTTAAAACTATATCGAGAAGGAATAAGATTGATATAATTTGGGCAGCACTCCGGCTAAAAGAAGAAGGAAAACTTGATAAGATGAAAAGAACTTGAAGAGAAGACACAACCTCCGTTTAAATGGATAAGCAAGAAAAGAACATGATCTTGGCGAAACGAGATGATGGGTGAAAATAGCAACATCACAATGCCTCCGGAAACAATGCATGATCGATAGAATGTTGGAATGAATAGAACGAAGAATGAAACCAACATCTTCCACCATAAATGAATTTGAAAGAGCATCCTTACGAAGTAGGATTTGAACGGAGTTGTTTGAAAAACAACAACGGTAAGAATAAGCTTGTAGTGGGCTTATGAAAACATCTCAACATTATGAGGTGAGCTTCTGCCACTAACGGAAACAAACGATTGCATTGATAACAACAAGGAGACGAGAAACTTGTTTCACCGAGAGGACAAATGAAGAACTTGGGTCATTAATAAGCACCATAAATAGCAACAATCCTTAGGGAAAGCTTTAGGTGAAAAATAGCCCAAGACAACTGCAATGAAGAGATTGATGGATTTAAAATACCTCATTCTTGACAACATGTGAATCATGAAACACGAAGGAAAATTGCCAAGAGTGACATAACACCATCTCAAGAGATAAGGTAGAAAGAATTGCACTTCGAAAAGAAGAAGAATACTTGAACTCCTCAAAACAAAACATGTGTTGAGCACCATGCTTAATTTTGAGTATAGCTTGACGGATCATAACTTAGAGAGGAATCTTGATGAACAATTGAAGAATGAAAAGAATCCTTGACGAACCACCATGTAGAGCCTCCATGAAGAACTCCGGTATGAAAAGGATGATAAAAGAAAGAGAAGTTGACAACACAAGGTGAAGCCTTGCAGTGATAAGATGAAGCTTTGAAATGATATAACCGAGAAAAGTTGGAACTCCGGAAAGAAAGATGAACAAATGAAACCAAGAATTTTGACGACCCTCCGGAATAAGGAATTGAATTTACTCGATGAAACAAGAATAAGAATTACATTATGCTCATCCTTCACCAATTAAATTGATGACAAGCAATGGATTAGGCATACTACTTATTCTCGTAGAAAAGATTAAGATAGATATGGCGCAAACTTGGGTAGGTCTTCAACGAACCACCGGTAGGATTGAAACAACGAATAAATCTATATGATAACGAAGGAAGAGAACTCTTGAACAAACCACCATAATAATTGAGAATGAACGTAGCAAAGGCACAATTCACCGGGAAGAATTGGAAAATGAACGAAGATATTAGAGGGGATTTAGATACAATTGAACGAATAGATCCTGAACTGATTAGAGGATATTTCGACGATGCACCGGTGAGATTTGGAAAAAAACAGAGTTGAACGCTTGAATGAATAATTCTGAGATGATGGGCTCAGAAGAATCAAACTGAAAAGACTCCTGAATTACTCCGGATGGATTAAAAGAATTCTCACAATCAAAACAATTATGAGGATGGCACAAAGCTAGAACCAAGAATCTTGAAGAGAATGGAGCAAGATTAAAGAGAAACTCATCTACGGTCTTCAAAATTCGAGAATGACGACGAGAAACATCACCATGAATTGTTGAGACACTCCGGAATGAAAATTAGAACGGTTGAACCAACAATGAAAATAATTTGAAAGATCTTGGAGAAAGACATTTGACTGATGATAAATCATCCTTACATCAAACTTTGCAATGAATTTGAGAATAACTCCGGAAAATTAGAAGAGTCAGGTAAGATCCTGGGAAAAGACCTGTGGGTTAGGGCCCACTCAAAAGAAACATCGTTGAACAATTGTTTGGAATAGATATTGCACCGGTAGAATTAAATGTCTTGAATGAGATAACATCCTCAAAAGAACTTGAGTGAATTGAGAATGGAAACTAGAATCTTCTGAGATATCTTCAACACTCCGGAACAAATGAATAGCGAGAAGTGGATGATTAAGAGATGCACCGACATGAGAAAGCATTTGAAACGATGAAAAGAATACGATCAACACTGAAAATTTGACTTAAATCCACCGGAGAAGAAAATTAGAATGGAACAATGATAAGGTTAAAGCTTCCTTAGCGTCTTCATGAGAAATCACCGGATAAAACATTAAAGGAAAAGAATGAAGAAACTTCACTCAATAAAAATGGATACTTGATTAAGAAATCTGAGTCCTTGAAGAAAAAGGGGTGGGAGGGCGGGAAAACAAAAACAACTTGGGTCGGATAAAACGAACACCGTTGAGAAAAAGCTTAGGATTGATCTTGCGAATGTTGGAATGATCGAATCCACTTGAAGAGAAGCACGCCGGTTGGAAAAAGAATTAACATGACGACCTCGATGATCAAGAAGGATTAGTATTCACATAGAAATATGAGAACACCATTTAGGAAAGGTATGGAATCAACACTTGACATTGAAGCAACTCGAATACCACAAAAAGGAACAAAAACAAAGGATTGGCTTCAAGAATGAGCCGGAACAAATACATATGATAGAGATTTACCCAATCCCATATCATGCATCTGTCGAAAAGATATTCTAGGAGCTACTTGAATTCCCACCTATATACTCCCGAAACTTTCTGGTTATGCAATCTGGTGTTGGGGATACAGGGACACAAAATATATCACCCAAACTAACAATACCTAGATCCAATTGTATCCATCCTTCAACACATAACCAAGAAATCCTCGAAATCGTGTACCTCGACCTTCAAAAACATCCGTTATACAAGTCATGGCAATACTCCCTTTCGCCACAAGATCGGGCTATCGAGGTTATCTCACCAACAACTGCACAAAAGAGATTTTGATGTCGGTAAAACTCAGTATTCCAGAACTGCAACGATAAAATTGTGACGACAACACCTCGGAGCTCAACTCCCGGACACCGCCACAACCCCTAAATGTCGAGGCACCAAGAACAATGTTCTCGCCACAAAACCATCGAACGATTCCAAAATACCCACGTGATCCTAAAAAATTTAGTGAAATTTGAGGAGAGGAAAGACAAAACTCTACGTCAGATACCTCACCAGAGCGATTTAGGGACCGAGGAGTAAAAAGAATCCTACTCTCCGATATATATAATCCTAAGACTCAAAACATTTTCCATTCTAGACTCAACAACGCCAAAAACAATCAAGTAGGGGCTCCTAAGTCGGGAAGGCTCGATTACCAACTTGAACGCC
The DNA here is from genome assembly GCA_021605205.1 of Aegilops longissima. NCBI lineage: Eukaryota > Viridiplantae > Streptophyta > Magnoliopsida > Poales > Poaceae > Aegilops > Aegilops longissima. The sequence continues at coordinate 525,571,375 of CM038681.1, read as the reverse complement.
TCGATGCGGCTATATCTCCCACGTGTCGAAGCACGACTTAGAGGCATAACCGCATTGAAAGCAATGTTGCAAGTGAGGTAATCTTCACACAACCCATGTAATACATAAGGGAAAAAGATACATAGTTGGCTTACAATCGCCACTTCACACAATACATGAGTAAAACATTACATCATACAGATACAATCAAGGTCCGACTACGGAACCAAAATAAAAGAAGACTACCCCAAATGCTACACAGATCCCCGATCGTCCCAACTGGGCTCCACTACTGATCAACTGAAACGAAACAACACAATGAACAAGATCTTCATCGAGCTCCTCCTTGAGCTCGGGTCCATCACCTGCACGGTTCATCGGCACCGCAAACTGGTTTTGAAGTATCTGTGAGTCACGGGACTCAGCAATCTCACACCATGAGATCAAGACTATTTAAGCTTAAAGGTAGGGCAAGGTAGTGAGGTGGAGCTGCAGCAAGCGACTAGCATATATGGTGGCTAACATACGCAAAAGAGAGCGAGAAGAGAAGGCAAAAGCACGGTCGAACAACTATGATCAAGAAGTGATCCTGAACTCCTACTTACGCCGACATAACCCGAAACCGTGTTCTCCTCTCGATCAACCCCGAAAAGAGACACTCACGGTTACACACACGTTGGTGTATTTTAATTAAGATCAACTTCGGTTTTCTACAACCGACATTAACAAATTCCCATCTGCCACATAACCGCGGCACGGCTTTGAAAGTTCAAAACCCTGCAGGGTGTCCCAACTTAGCCCATGATAAGCTCTCGCGATCAACGAAGGATATTCCTTCTCCCGGAAGACCCGATCAGTCTCGAATCCGGCTACAAGACATTTCGACAGCAATAAAACAAGACCAGCAAAGCCGCCCGGATGTGCCGACAAATCCTGATAGGAGCTGCACATATCTCGGTCTAAGGGCACACCGGATGAGCCAGACGTCGGGTTGGCATAAACCCTGGTTGCCCAGGGGGCGCCGGACATCGCTCGGTTTGGACCAGCACTCGAAGGAGAACTGGCCGGGGGCTAAAATAAAGATGACCCTCGGGCTCCGAAACCCAAGGGAAAAAGGGCATAGGTGAGGCAAATGGTAAAACCAATGTTGGGCCTTGCCGGAAAAGTCTTATTCAAAGCGAACTGTCAAGGGGTCCCATAAATCACCCGACCGCGTTAGGGACGCAAAAATCCGGGAACATAACACCGATATGACGGAAACTAGGGCGGCAAGAGTGGAACAAAACACTGCATAAGGCCGAGCCTTCCACCCTTTACCAAGTATATAGATGCATTATTAAATAAGATATATTGTGATATCCCAACAAGCAAACATGTTCCAACAAGGAACAACAACTCCATGTACCAACAAGGAACAAACTTCATCTTCACCGCAACTAACAACGCTATAAGAGGGCTGAGCAAAGCGGTAACATAGCCAAACAACGGTTTGCTAGGAAAAGGATGGTTAGAGGTTTGACATGGCAACATGGGAGGCATGATATAGCAAGTGGTAGGCATCGCAGCATAGGCATAGCAAAAGAGCGAGCATCTAGCAAGCAAAGATAGAAGTGATTTCGAGGGTATGGTCATCTTGCCTGAAATCCCGCAAGGAAGAAGAACGAGTCCATGAAGAAGACAAACGGACGAGGTCGAATGAATCCTCACAACTCCGGAACGGAACCGAAGCTAACGAGAAAAGCAGACCGGAAACAAACAAACAACATAGTAAACAACCATCACATAAACATGGCATGATGCACAATCAAATATGATGCATGTCCGGTTTAAATGAGGCATGGCATGGCAATATGCACAAACAATCCTACAAATTAAGTGGAGCTCAATATGCAACGAATTGCATATTGACGGAACACCACATTCAAATATTTAGTTCTCTCTCGGTTAGGTACTCAACAATATTAAATGTTGTTAAACATGGCAAGAGGTGGAGCATAATTAAACTAACTATTTAGGCAAGTTTAAATGAGGCCGGAAACAATGAACAACAATTCCGGAAAATCCCCATATGCAAATTAAGGATTCGGTACAGATCTGACCTAAAGCATATTTTAGAGTTGTTAAACATGCAAAGTAAAGCTACCATGTTAAACTAGGCATTTTTCTACCCCATTTACATATATAATTTATTTAAATCCGAGTTACGGTTATTTAGTTATGAAATAAATCATTTTAGCATGGCATTTAAGCAAATTAATGCAAACAACAATTATAAACATTTAAATGTTGTTATCATGATGCGGATGACAAGTGCAAGTTTTATGCAATTTATTTAAGAAAACGTTGACAAGAGCATTATGAAACATTGTGTCACCGTGGTGGAAGAAAGGGGTGCCACGGCAACGAATCCAAAATGGTGCCACGGCAACACATCGGTTCCGACAGCTCAATCGAGATATCGGTGCAAAGGAAAGCGTGGGCGGAGCGAGTCATGCAAGATGGTGGGTGATCCGGATACCGGGTTCCCACGAACGGTGACATGGCAAAGAGGGCATCGCAAGGATGATTCGACACGGTCGGTCAACTCGGGTTATACCTCCGGAACGAGCAATCGGGACGGGTCGAGTTTCGTAGAGGGAAGTAGAAGAAGTAGTCGTTCTCGCGATGATCACCGAGGGAAGTAGGGGTACACGTTCGGAGAGGAAGTCGTTGTTCACGTTCGTTTGTAGTGGTACATCTCGTCATCGGAAGTAATGGTACACACGAAGGTAGTCGAACTTGACGGTTCCGTTACACAGGTCTTCGGCGACGGTAGTTGTACACGTCATCGGGGTACTTGTCGTTTCCGGTTCGGTGGTCGTCGGGTCGTAGTGGTACTTGGCGTTTCCGGCGACGACGGTAGAGGTACTTGGCGTATTGTCGGGGCACTTGTCGCATCATCGTGTAGTCGATCTTGGCATCTCCGAAGGGGTACTTGTCGTTTGTCGGGGTACTTGTCGGTCTCGGGACGGTCTTGGTCTTGGCGTCCGTGCGGCAGCAGCAAAACGGTGAACAGGGCAACAATTTGAGGAGCTCCCGGCGATGCACAAAAATCCTGCCATGGCAGCCGTGGCTACACGCGCGGACACACGAGCTGTAGCAGGGCCGCGTCGGACAAGCCATCGGGCACGAGGCGAAGCAACGGGTAGAGCAGCTTGGGTGCGGGCGTCGGGGCCGCCGGAGTCGACGAACGGGCCGCGGCCATGGCATCGGGCAGCTTCCCGAGGTGGTGCAGGTGGCCCATGGAGAGGAGGCAGAGGCGGGGCGAACTGCAGGCGACGGAGGGCCGCCGGAGCACGGGCAGGAGGTGGTGCGGACATGGGGCTCCTACCCCTGCCAAAGACGGCGACGGAGGAGGGAACGGCGAGATGGTCCTGGCCGGCGAGGTGGAGAGGCGCGGACGGCGACGAGGTGGCGAGGGTCGGCGAGAGGTGCAGCAGCAGCTTGCTGCTGCAGGCGGCGGCAAGTCGGGGCACGCCGGATGAGGAGTAGCAGGTGCTCGAGGAGATGGATGGCGCAAGGCCATGGAGGAGAGGAAGGAGTACGAGGGAGGAAGAGAGATCTGGCGAGGAGATGGGATCGAGGGAAGGACGAGGGGAGATGGGGAATCGGGCAGGGAGGCGACGGCGCTGCGGGAGGACGAGAGGAGGAGATGAGGGGGGATCGGGAGAGATGGGCTAGGGTTAGGTCGGTGGGGCGGCTGGGCCTAGGCCTTGGGCCTTGGGAGGCCGGCGCGGGGAGGAATGGCCAGGAGGCCGGCTGGGCCTAGCTCCTCTCCCTCATTTATATATATAGCAGAAAAGGAAAAAAAAGAGAGACAAAAGAAAGAGAGGGATAGGGAAAGAATTTGGACATGGGGATAATTTTCCCGAGCTCGCAAAAATGTGAGGAATTTAACAAAAATGACCCAAGGATTTTTGGTGGAACTCCGGAAAATGATGAAAGAAAATTATGGGCAGAGTTGGAGACCAAGAATTGAGATAACAATGGCATGGGATATTATGCAAGTGTGTTATGGTGATTCCAAAACAATGGAATATTTTATTATAGCTCCCTAATATTGGAAGGATATGTTATAAAGAGAAAACACCATGTGAATTCCCTCGATTTAAATGGATCGAAAAATCCATACAATTTATTTAGAAGAGTTGCAAAAATTAATGATATGATGCCATGATGACATGATGCAATGCAAAAACAAAACAAATCACACGACAAAACTCGGAAACCCTGGAAGGCAACTGAAGCTCCGGTCTTGGGGCGTCACAGAACATATCTAAACAGTGGAACTAAAGCGCAAGCTTACGACATAATTTGCAAAAGGTCTTTTGACTATGTTCAAGATAATTAAGTTCATCTTATGAACTCCCACTCAGATAGACATCCCTCTGGTCATCTAAGTGATTACATGATCCGAGTCAACTAGGCCATGTCCGATCATCACGTGAGACGGACTAGTCATCATCGGTGAACATCTTCATGTTGATCGTATCTACTATACGACTCATGCTCGACCTTCGGTCTCTGTGTTCCGAGGCCATGTCGCACATGCTAGGCTCGTCAAGTTAACCCCAAGTGTTTTTGCTGTGTAAATCTGTCTTACACCCGTTGTATGTGAACGTAAGAATCCATCACACCGATCATCATGTGGTGCTTAGAAGCGATGAACTGTAGCAACGGTGCACGATCGAGGAGAACACTTCTTGAAATTTGTAAGGGATCATCTTATTTACTACCGTCGTTCTAAGTAAACAAGATGCATAAACATAATAAACATCACATGCAATTATATAGTGACATGATATGGACAATATCATTTTGCTCCTTTGATCTCCATCTTGGGGCTCCATGATCATCATCGTCACCGCATGACACCATGATCTCCATCATCATGATCTCCATCATCGTGTCTTCATGAAGTTGTCTCGCCAACTATTACTTCTACTACTATGGCTACCGGTTAGCAATAAAGTAAAGTAATTACATGGCGTTGTTCAATGACACGCAGGTCATACAATAAATAAAGACAACTCCTATGGCTCCTGCCGGTTGTCATACTCATCGACATGCAAGTCGTGAATCCTATTACAAGAACATGATCAATCTCATACATCACATATCATTCATCACATTCTTCTTGGCCATATCACATCACATAGCATACCCTGCAAAAACAAGTTAGACGTCCTCTAATTGTTGTTGCATGTTTTACGTGGCTGCTATGGGTTTCTAGCAAGAACGTTTCTTACCAACGCAAAACCATAACGTGATATGCCAATTGCTATTTACCCTTCATAAGGACCCTTTTTATCGAATCCGTTCCGACTAAAGTGGGAGAGACTGGCACCCGCTAGCCACCTTATGCACCAAGTGCATGTCAGTCGGTGGAACCTGTCTCACGTAAGAGTACATGTAAGGTCGGTCCGGGCTGCTTCATCCCACAATACTGTCGAAACAAGATTGGACTAGTAACGGTAAGCATATTGAACAACATCAACGCCCACAACTACTTTGTGTTCTACTCGTGCAAAGAATCTACGCAATAGACCTAGCTCATGATGCCACTGTAGGGGAACGTAGCATAAATTCAAAATTTTCCTACGTGTCACCAAGATCTATCTATGGAGAAACTAGCAACGAGGGAAGGAGAGTGCATCTACATACCCTTGTAGATCGCTAAGCGGAAACGTTCAAGAGAACGGGGTTGAAGGAGTCGTGCTCGTCGTGATCCAAATCACCGGAGATCCTAGTGCCGAACGGACGACACCTCGCGCTCAACACACGTACAGCCCGGTGACGTCTCCCACGCCTTGATCCAGCAAGGAGAGAGGGAGAGGTTGAGGAAGACTCCATCCAGCAGCAGCACAACGGCGTGGTGGTGGTGGAGGCGTGGCAATCCCAGCAGGCTTCCCAAGCACCAAGGGAGAGGAGGAGGAGGGGAGGCAGGGCTGCGCTGGAGAGGAGAGGCTCTCGTGTGTTATGGGCAGCCCCTAGGCCTCATATATATAGGGAAGGAGAGGGCTGCGCCTCTAGGGTTTCCACCCCTAGGGGTGGCGGCCAGCCCTAGATGGGTTTTGGGGGCGCCAAGAGGGGAGAGAGGGGCGCCACTAGGTGGGCCTTAAGGCCCATCTCAACTAGGGTTTGCCCCTCCCACTCTCCCATGCGCCTTGGGCCCTTGTGGGGCGCACCAGCCCTCCTAGGGGCTGGTCCCTCCACACTTGGCCCACGCAACCTTCTCGGGGCAGGTGGCCCCACTTGGTGGACCCTCGACCCTCCGGTGGTCCCAGACATTACCGATATCGCTGAAACTTTTCCGGTGACCAAAACAGGACTTCCATATATAAATCTTTACCTCCGGACCATTCCGAACTCCTCGTGACATCCTGGATCTCATCCGGACTCAACAACATTCGGTAACCACATACAAACTTCCTTTATAACCCTAGCGTCATCGAACCTTAAGTGTGTAGACCCTACGGGTTCGGAGACATGTAGACATGACCGAGACGTTCTCCGGTCAATAACCAACAGCGGATCTGGATACCCATGTTGGCTCCCACATATTCCACGATGATCTCATCGGATGAACCACGATGTCAAGGACTCAATCGATCCGTATACAATTCCCTTTGTCTAGCGGTATTGTACTTGCCCGAGATTCGATCGTCGGTATATCGATACCTTGTTCAATCTCGCTACGCAAGTCTCTTTACTCGTTCCGTAACACATCATCCCGTGATCAACCCCTTGGTCACATTGTGCACATTATGATGATGTCCTACCGAGTGGGCCCAGAGATACCTCTCCGTTTACGGAGTGACAAATCCAGTCTCGATTCGTACCAACCCAATGACACTTTCGGAGATACCTGTAATGCACCTTTATAGTCACCCGATTACGTTGTGACGCTTTGGTACACCCAAAGCATTCCTACGGTATCCGGAGTTGCACAATCTCATGGTCTAAGGAAATGATACTTGACATTAGAAAAGCTTTAGCATACTAACTACGATCTTTGTGCTAGGCTTAGGATTGGGTCTTGTCCATCACATCATTCTCCTAATGATGTGATCCCGTTATCAACGACATCCAATGTCCATGGTCGAAACCGTAACCATCTATTGATCAACGAGCTAGTCAACTAGAGGCTTACTAGGGACATGGTGTTGTCTATGTATCCACACATGTATATGAGTTTCCTATCAATACAATTATAGCATGGATAATAAACGATTATCATGAACAAGGAAATATAATAATAACCAATTTATTATTGCCTCTAGGGCATATTTCCAACAACAACTTGTCTAGGTTAGAAATGTTCTTGATGACCCACTCCCTATTGATGATAGTTTTCCTGATGAACAATTAACTGTCATAAATGCTTCTCGCACTGCTCCATGGTATGCTGACTATGCTAATTACATTGTTGCTAAATTTATACCACCTAGTTTCACATACGAGCAAAAGAAAAAGTTTTTCTATGATTTAAGACATTACTTCTGGGATGACCCACACCTTTATAAAGAAGGAGTAGATGGTGTTATTAGACGTTGTGTACCTGAGCATGAACATGAATAGATCCTATGCAAGTGTCACTCCGAGGCTTATGGAGGGCACCACGCTGGAGATAGAACTGCACATAAGGTCTTACAATCCGTTTTTTATTGGCCTACTCTTTTCAAAGGTGCCCGTAAGTTTTTCTTGTCTTGTGATGAATGTCAAAGAATTGGTAATATTAGTAGACTCAAGAAATGCCTATGAACTATTCACTTGTTATTGAACCATTTGATGTTTGGGGCTTTGATTATAGGTTTTTTACATCTGTGCCCCTAGTTCCTTAGCCATACTCATTCATCCCCATGCTCTTAACTTTTTCTCACTTTTCCCCACTCTCTTGCCCGAAACCCTCAGAACTGGTCACAAACGGTGGATGCCGTCGGGTCAGTGCTTTGACCGTTAACTCTGACGAGTGGGGCCGCGCCGACTGTGTCGCCCGTTGGACCTGATGAGTGGGTCGCGGCGGACGGTGCCGCGGTTAGCCCGTTGGGCCGTGGTTAGACTTGGGCCATGCGCGCGCCGCAACGACAGAAGCCCGTTATGCATGCACGACATGTCCAGCTAGCCTGCATGCATGCATGTAGCTAGCCTACCTGCATGCGCCGCCGCCCACCGCCACGATGCGCTGACTGGCCTCTTTTTCACATGAGCCGCCACGGACGCTGACCGGCCTCATTTTCACGCGAGCCGCCACGGACGCATGGACGGTTGCAGCCGCTGGTTCGTATCATCTCCCACGCATGTCTCCTCGATGTAGAGCATTGTTTCACACTTTTCAATCCACTTGCATCTATTCAACATGGCAATTAAAACATGTTAGCAATTAAAGTGGCACATCGATCGACGTGGCTCATTTGAACATAGCAAATCCAAAGCGCGGCCGGTGCCACTCCCCTTCCATTCCTCTTTCCCTATTTAAACCACCACCCTCCACCTATTCTCCACACATCTATTTGAGCCGCCCCCTTCTCTTCTTCACCAAAACCCAGAGCACTCTCAAAGCAAGGCGAGCATCCAGTACAACGGCCCCACCTTCGAGCTCCCATTGACCGCGCCGGAGAGATGGTATTCGGCCGACATCGTCATGGAGAGGACGCTCTGTGTGTGGGCGTTCTCACGTTGGAGGGTTGCAAGGTGGGTTTGCCGAGTGGTTCCTCCGTGCGGGCTTCGCCCACCTCCCGGCGGGCTCACCGGTGATGTTCTGACTGGATGAAGTGCGTCCAAACTCCAGGACTCCGCCGATAGGGCTCACCGTCACCTTCACCAACAGATTTGATGCGTACCACCTCCTCAGCAAGGTGTTTTGGTGTGGATGTGAATTCATCGCATTCACAACCCACAACATCTTCACAAACTTCGACCGCATCTTCCCCACCCACGATGGTATGCACAGCCTCCCCTACTACATTGGCCAGGACGGCATGGAGAGGGAGCAGTGAAGAGAAGGCGCAGTGAAGATGGTGGTGAAGTCCCAGTCTCGATCGTGAGCTTGTCTTGCCCTAGGGTGTTAGGGCTTTTTATCTTTTATATATTTCTATCTTAATTATGTCGTTGATTGTATTGTGAACTTTTAATCTCTGTCGTGTTATCCCCTCCCTAAGAACTTTGTTATGCTTGCTACCATTAGTTGATTTTTTTATAAACGCTACACTTATTTGATATGTCGTTGGTTATCAGTGTTTTCGCTTGATATTTCTATCTTATTTGACATGATATAAATCGCTAGATGGATATGGTGCCGTACACGAGCCCTTCTGCTAAATCAATCAATGATTGAGTATTCCTCAATGAAAACCAGCAAGTTTTCGCCCATTTAGAGTAGGGTCAAGTTTTCGCACGCGGATAATGGAGTAGTTGAAGTGTCAAAAAGTAAACTAAAGGTAGAAAAATGAGCCATGTTGATGTTGAAAAGAAGAAGAAGAAAAGCTAATTTTTTTGAATTGTTGATGGCCCTATTCCGTATATTGTATGAACAAAAACAAGCTAATTTTTGAATAATTTCTGGACTATGCTATGGTTTAGGGTACATTCTCTATGTTTTATGTAAGAAATATGCTATGGTTGCTACTTTTTATGTTATGGATGTACGCTTGCTACGTGAGATATCGGTCGATGGATATGGTGCCGTAGCCGAGCTACTTCTTAATAAAAAAACAAAAACAAAAAATCGTGTATACAATATATTTTTTGCAACAAAAACTTGTTTATAATACCCGCATGTCAAAAAATGAACCCAAAATTGAAAGGCAAAATGAAAGTGTTGTGCCGTAGGCTATATACAGAAGGAAATTGCCATGATATGTACAAATAAATTTGACATGTGCAAGTCCAACAATAAATTGATTTGACATGCACTATTTTTCTTCGGCATGACAAACCATGGATTTACCATGGTAATAATCAAGGTTAAAAACAGAAAACAGAGCCAGCGCATGGGCCTTCGACACTCAATGCGATGAGACGGCCCAACCAGAGCTTAGTTTCAATTTGGGCCCTAGAACTACATTTTTTTTCTTCTGCGGTCGGTGTTGTCTGACGAAACTGACGGGTACCCGAAACTGACATGATCCACAAATTAAGCAACACAGAGCAGAGAGCACATGATCCACAAATTAAGCAACACAGAGCATAGAGCACGTGATTCACAAATTTAAGCAAATCGTAGAGCACATGATCCACAAATTAACCAAATCCTAGAGCACATGACACCACACTAATAACATCTCTAACAAGTGATGACCAGCAAGTAAGCAAATCCTAGAGAAACTACACAAAAATAAAAGGGATAGAATCCTAAAGCTATCAGATTCGCCTGCTTGTTCAATTGAATCATCTGCTTCATGTTCTTGTTCATCTTCTTTATTTCCCCCTTCAGATCTGCATCCCCAACTGTCAGAGCAACACTTTCAGAGGCCAAATTCGTTGTTGCTGACGGCAGATTGAGCTCCCGGGTTGGGGCCCCATTGAATTGAATCCGCTTAACATAGTCATCCAGCCATTCAAAATGTGTGCATTTCTTCACGATCCGAATCAAAAAATGAACCCTAAATCCCATATCGAAAAAGAATTAAAAGCAAATAGAAAAAGAAATTAGAGAAAAATCATGAGATCTAACCTGCCCCACTGGCTTGCTCTCGCATTTCACGAACTCGCGCCCATAGTTGCCATTCTTGACCTCCTTCGAAGTCAAACGTATCAGTGGCGCACTGCGTGGGCAGTCAGGACATCGCTCCATGGGAAGTGGACCATACTGGGTCCACGAGGGGCGGGAGGCTGAAGTGGAGCTCGACATATCGCCTAAAGTCGCCGGAGAAGAAGCAGAGGAGTGTCTCCTCTCGTCGCCGGAGAAGAAGTAGCAGAGGAGGAGTGGCTCCTCTCGTCGCTATAGAATACGCACCAGAATAAAGGGGTACCCGAAGAAAGGGGAGGCACAACCAACAAGTCTCGCGGATCGCCCCATGATCCAACGATGCGGAGCCGTCCATGTGATCCAACGGCGCGGAGCTTGGTCGCAGCTTGCCCTCGGAATTACTTCTAGAAGACCACATCTGAGGGCTCTCGCTTGGCCCTAGGGTATGATCGGACGACTGACGTTCGGAGCTAGGGTTAGGCGAAACCCCGTGGGGTTTAGAGGGGTTTTGAGCTGGTCAACGGGGTTTCAAAGGCTTTGACTAAGCATAAATAATTTAAAAAAATTGAAAAAATATGAAACCTTCGCCGTTCGTCGTTTTATAGGACACACTAACATGGAAAAATACTAAACTTGGTATACGTACATTTAGAGAAAAAAACCTAGCTAGCACGATCGAGGTAAATGTGCGCCATTAATTAAAAAATTAAAAATATATAAAACCTGTGCACAATGTTGTCTTGTGTGACATGTTACCAACCAAAAATCATAAACTTTGTCTATGGAAATTTTCATGAAAAAACCTTCACACATAGGAGCTATCATGTACAACGTTTCATAGATACCAAGGAGAGGAGGTAGGGTTTCCCTTCGGTTTTTGAATTTTTTAAAAAAATCAAAAAAAATCACCAAAGCTTGATTTCAAAGTGAGTAAGAAGGATCTGAACTTAGTTTTCCATTTTTCATATGGTAAACGTGGTTTTTACCCTAGCTTGGGGCTGTTTACCCTAGCTTGGGAGCTCATTTGGAGCACATTTCTCATGACTACAAGTTTTGTAGACGCAAAAGAGATCAGATTGATCACCCTAACGTTTATAATAGTTCAGCAAACTTTGCAACTCACACCACAGAGGAATGCACTGAAGTGTTGGTTCAAATTGAAAGTTTGCCTAAAATTCAAAGTTTGCCTCAGTAGTTCAAATTCAACGTTTACATATAAAATTATTACACCTTACAAGTTTTCACAGTACTTCAAATTGATGACAGAACCCTTATTACAAATCTTTAAAGTTCAAAGTTTATGACTTGCATTCAAGTTCAAATTCAAATCTTTGCCTTGATCCTTGTGTTCCGGGATGGGTTAACCGTCTTGCTTCTAGTTTCCCTGGCTGGGATATTTTGTGCTTTTGAAAGCTTTGTCTTGTTGCTTCTAATCTTCACTTCTGATGGTGGCGGTTTTGTTGAGCTTTGACTGATCGAGCAAGTGATGACCAGTTGATGGTCATCTATGGGCTCACTAATCTTTAATGGAACTTCAGAAAAAATAACTTCCTCCTCTCTTATAGCTTCAAAACCTTCGTAAGCCATGGTTTCAAATTCCACGTCAGATGATGGTTCAACAGAAGTTTCTTCCTCTCTAGGTCTTTTCTGTCTTGTGCCTCTAATTATCCTAGAGCTGGGTCAAACAGAAATAAGCTTAGCCATCGATAAAAAAGAGAACAAATGCAAAAAATGGAAAGATTGCACACATACCAAGCTGCTAATTCAGTTGCTTCATTCTCTAAACTTGTTGCATTATCTTCTGCTGCTGCATTATCCTCTAAACTTGCTGCATTCTCCATTGCTGCTGCATTCTCCTCTGCATTTGCTGCTGCCCATTGTTCCTCTTCTCCAAATGATGCATCAACTGGATTGGTACAATGCCTAGCAATATGCCCTAAGATACCACATCTTTTGCACTTACGCTATTTTTTTACACGACCCTCTTCACGAGCTCTTATCCTGTTTTTCCTTGGTCTTCCTGGTGGTCTAGTCAGTACAGGAGAATGGAGTTTGAACCCTGGGTTTACTATGTTCCATTGGTCTTTTCCCAAGAGTGCAGGCACATTTTCAGCATAAGCAGCCCTAAATTTGGCAACAGAGAAATATTCAGAGCAATACTGATCAACTTCAACATCTTCACCTCCAATAACAGTCATGAGATGTAGGGCATGTATGCACGGCTTCTCGCAGATCTGCCATTGCCTACAACTTCATTCATTGGTTGCAAGGTTCACTAGATATCTCCATTCCCTATTTTTACTGTCAGTGTATGTCACCTCAGCCTCGTATGTCGATGGTCGAATGCATTTCATTCTTAGTCCTCTTGCCTTGGCATGCAATGCCTTAATCGGAGATGGGGGCATAAGATGGCCAACATATTGTGTTTCTGCAATTCTTTTACGAAGATCCATCTTTACCATGATCATCTGCCTGATCTTATCAAATGCTTGCCACAACAAAAGCCCTTTCACTGACTTGAACTTTACATTGAAACACTCAGCGAGGTTATTGGTCACATAGTCTACTTTGCAGATTTCATTGAATTTGCTTCTTGACCACAACTTTCCATGATGTTCATCCATGTACTCCTTCACCAAAGGATTATGAGCATACAACACTCTCAAATGGTGCTCATGCTTCCTCAAGCTGCATGTGTATGATGTCGCCATAGATTCTCATCATAAACTTTGCCTTTGAATTTCTTTTAAAATTCTGCACTAGGTGTCGATACATTCCCTATGTTCCACTCAAGGGAATACAATTTCTACTGCAGTTTCTAAACCCTTGCAACCATCTGTGTGTATAACTAAACCTGAGGGTGTACCTATAATATGTTGCACAACTGCTGCAGAAACCAAACCCAACTCTCCTCACTCTCTACCTCCAACACACCAAATGCAACTGGGAATAGCCAGTTGTGTCCATCAACTGCAGAAGCTGCTGCTAGCTGGCCTCTCCATCTTCCATTCAAAGTAGTCGCATCGACAGCCAAATAGGGCCTACAACCATTCAGAAACCCCTGCCAGCAAGCCTTGAAACAAACAAAAGCCCTTCTGAAGCACTCCTTCTATATTGCCTTCCCTTTTGTAAGTGCATCTAGTGCCACCCCTAGTTGGTTTTGGAGTATTGACGACAAATGTGGTTGAGGGACTAATGCGTTTGTGAGAATTGCAGGATAACGCATGTAGTGTCCCCCATTGATTCGGTTTACCTACCGGAGATGACCCCTAAAAATGTATGAGGACATTGACGAAAATGGTGGTATGTGAAGATATTCACATTGAAGACTATGACATGAGAAGACATTGAGTGAAGACTATGGAGCGCGAAGACTGTGTGGTTTCGTTGTTTCCTTTTCTTCTTTGTTGAGTCGTAGGAACCACCGTACTGTTAAGTGGGGTCCAAGTGATCAAGTAAGAATGACTGAAGTGATGCTCAACCCAAATCCTATGTCTTCGAGCGAAGACAATGAGAGCAAAACTTATCCAGAGCTGGATGAGTCAGCTTTGCTTGTAGCCCAAGTAAAGTTGCCGTGTGTGTTTGAAATCTGACCGTTGGAACACGTGTCAGTTCCTTAGTGAACCAGGGTCATTTCGGACATATCAGGTCGGGTTGCCTAGTGGCTATAAATAGCCCACCCCCTACACCATAAATTGGTGGCTGCTAAGAGTTAGTGCACGACTTTTGTCATTTGAGAGCAACCCACCTCAAAGCCTTTGAGAGAGAGAAATCCTTGCGAGGACAAAGCCCAAACACCCAGAGCCAAAGAGTGTTAGGCATCACTGAAGTCTTTCTGTCGGTGTGACCTAAAGACTTATTACACTTGAGGACTGTGAATCCTCCAGCCGGTTAGGCGTCGCGTTCTGAGCATCCAAGAGTCATTGTGGATTGCCGGTGAACGCAGTCTGTGAAGGTTCGAAGTCTACCTTGAAGACTTACGAGAGTGATTAGGCGAGGACTGTGTGTCCTTAGCTCAAGGGAATAAGGTGAAGACGCGGTCTTCGAGTTGAATCTCAGCCTCCCTAACCAGATGTCACAGTTGTCACAAGAATCGAACTGGTCAACAAATCTGTGTCTTCAACAAGTGACCGGTTCTATCTTCTCCTTCTCCTTACTTAGAGTTTGTCTTCGTGAAGTCATTGCCTATTTGTCATACCTGTTTGACTTCATTGCTTGACTACTTTTGTTGATTGGCTTCTCACTATCTTCCATCTTGATCCTACTACCAAGCTGCTATTAGTCTTGTACTTTCACGTTATTGCATACTTGACTATGGTCTGCTTGTTGTAGTTTATCTTCCGCTGCATATCAATTAGGTCATTTCTATTGTTTGTCTTTGAAACATCCGTGTTTTGAAGACTTTCCTAAAAATCGCCTATTCACCCCCCTCTAGTCGATAACTAGCACTTTCAATTGTTATCAGAGCAAGGTACTCCCTTGTTCTATGTGATTTGGTTTAACCACCTGGAATTTTAGCTATGTCGACTGCAGGGATAATCATAGTCTCCGCTGCTTGCCCCATGTTCGATGGAACTGACTATCCCTACTGGAAGAATAAGATGCGCATGCATCTTGAAGCCATTGATGTCGACCTATGGTATGTCGTCAAGAACGGCGTTCCCAAATCTGGTGAAGGTGTCACCCCTGCTGATGTCAAGAAGTTCATTCAACTGGACTCTACTGCAAAGAACATCATCTGTGGTCATCTGACCAAACGACAGTATGGCCGTGTGAGTGCTCTGGAAACGTCGAAGCTTGTCTGGGACTGGCTATCCAAGGTCAATGAAGGCGTCTCAACCTAGAGAGATCAAAGGATCAGTGTTCTTCGCAACCTCTTCAACCGCTTCAAGAGAAACGACAATGAAAATGTCCAGCTCACGTTTGATCGCCTCACTGACATCACAAATGAGCTTCATGCTCTCGGCGCCACTGAGATCACCAAGCATGAAATCGTCAAGACACTACTGAGATCACTTGACAGCTCTTTTGACACCCTTGCCCTCATGATACAAGAACGCCTACGACTTCAAGACACTCGATCCGTCGATATACTTGAGAGGCTCAACACACATGAGTTCCAACTTTACGAGAAAAGAGATATCTATGGCCCCAACTATGGCGAACTCGCGCTTTGAAGGCAAAAGTTGTTTCCTCATCGAAGAAGAATCCATTGCGGTTACGATGATCCTCAAGACATTGGAAAGGAACTTGCTATGCTTGTGAAGAAGTTCCGAAGTTCACTAGGAAGAAAGGCTTGAAAAGTCTTCACGATCCAGCTCAAGAAATGATGAAGCTTCCACTCATGACTACAAGAAGAGAACCTGTCACAAGTGCAAGAAAACCGGACACTATATCTCTGAGTGTCCACAGTGGGACAATGAGAAGAAGAAGAAGAAGAGCAAGGAATATGATTCTGATGACAAGAAGAATAAAAAATCTTCAAAGTCTTCTTCCAAGTCCTCATCAAAGTCTTCATCTCATAAGAAGAGCTCATCCGCAAGGCTCGTCCTTTTGTTGGCAAGGAAATGGATTCAGAGGAGGAGTCTGCTTACGAGGAGGTGGAGGTGGAGTCCAAGAGGAGTCCGACCACAGGCGTTGCAAGTCGGCTTTAGGCACGACCTATGTTGCCAAGTCCATCTTCAACATCAAGACAATGACTTCCACACCAACGCTGAAGGCGATGACAAGGACGACCCTGCTCCCACCTCTTCGATTCATGGCACGTGGTGCCAAGGTAAAATCACGTGATGCTTACTTTCAAACATCAAGTGAAGATGACTCGATTGTGAATCCAAACCCAGCTACAAAACACTTGCTAAAATTGCAACCGAACAACAAAGAGCTATGGAACATACTCAAAACTATTAGACAAAAGCGATGACTGTTGGACGCGAAATGACACGTTCACAGTCCTTAGTTGAAGACATTAAAAATCTTCATGCTAAGTACCAAGAACTTGAAAGTCGTCATGAAACGCTCTCAACTACTCATGAAAAGCTCTCCTATGATTATCTTCAAGGAAGCAAGAGCTTGAGAAATTGAGAGCGGCTCATGAAGATCTTCAAAAGAGAATGAGTCACTTAGCGCCAATGATCAGTTCCGCCAGGATGGATTTGAACCACCATGTCTAAAATGTCTTGAGCGTGATATCGCTACCTCTGTTGCTGAATGTTCAACTGCTGCTACTGTTGCATTGTCTTCAACTACTAATGTGGTAACTAACCCCTCTGCGGAGGATACCACTGCTATTGCTGATGAAAATGCTAGGTTGAAGACATTGCTTGAAACCGGGATGTATAAAAGTCTAAAAGGGCATCAGACACTTTGCGATGTCCTCAAAAAGCAGATTCTAAACCGAAACCCTAGGAAAGAGGGTGTTGGGTTCGAGAGGAAAATGAATGTTGATGGTTCCTACTGGAAGCCTGAGTAGTATCCCAAAACCACATGAGTTGCTGCAAAGGGACCTTCAGTGGATCCGTCCACCTTATCTGGATTTACATGTGCTAACCCTATTATCATTGATGAATCCTTTGATGCAAACTATAAGCTGTTCAAGAATCAGAATGGTGAAGTGTTTGCCAGGTATATTGGTACTAACTGCAGGAATGGACCACCTATGAAGAAGATCTGGTTCCCAAAAGCTGTCTTGAGAATCTTCCGTTGAATGTCATCATGACACCACACAGGAAGAAGACAAACCCTGACCTAAGGTGTCATATGGTCCAAAGGCTTCATACAGACAGAGGACTCACCTGAGTCACCCTAACGCCAATGTTTTGCAAGGAAACCGTACTCAAATTTATGAATATGAGCGTGTGTCTTCAAACCGCTATGTTCATAGAACTAAGAACTTTTCTGCTTATTCATATGAGTATCATTCATCTCCTGCAAGGCTATTTGCTAGGGCTCCAAAGCCGAAATTCTCAGATGCTGCACTTAGACTCATTGCTTCTAAGCCACCCCTGAAGATGTGGGTGGTTAAGAAGAATTAACTCTGTTTTGCAGGAAAGGGTCTCTAGCCGAAAATCAAAGGCGTCTGATGCTATTGCTGGGGACCTAAAACATCTTGTAGGGCACAAGATCAAATGCCCAAATGGTCTCACTATGTATTTTGTTCCTGAATTGTTTGCCATTCATCCTATCAGTCCTAATCTTGATTTAAGCTTCAATAATCCACTTGCCCGTCAAATGTTTATGCTTCACAATGCTCTTGGTGAAGCCTATCCCCCTAACTGTATTGTCGTGGAATTGTCACGGCAGATGTCCTTAGTGTCAGGACTTAGTCGCGAGGCCAACACATCTATGCGGTAGCTTGAGAGGGGTTGATCGGGACGAGAGACGCAACAGACAAGACAAGGATTTAGACAGCTTCGGGCCCCGGGAAACATCATCCGGAATAGCCCTACATGCTGTTTGAGGCTAGGTCTCATTATGCTCATCGAGAGTCGCCGCATAAGCCGGCTCCCCCTTTGTGTCTAGCTCTAGATATTGTTTATTGTTCCCTCCTTGGGGAGCCCTGCCCCTCCTTATATAAGTTAGAGGGGCGGGTTACATGTGGAGTCCTAGTAGGACTAGGACTAGTCTATCTTCTCTTACAAGTTAAATACAAGTCCGGGTCTTGCTTCCTCATAAAGGAAATATTTGTCATCCCTTTCCTCTTAAGCCGGCCCATCATAACGTGAGCCGGCCTTCTGGGCTTTGGGCCTTGTTGTCCATCTGACCCGCCCCCCGGGTTACTAATGAGTCGGCAATATTGGGCGGGTTATCTGTGAATCGCCAAGCTCCAGGCGGGTCACCAGTGAGTCACCACGCTCTAGCCGGGTCTTCTGGTGAATCGCCAAGTCCGGCCGGGTCATACCATGGGGTATATCCCCGACATTAGCCCCCAGTTTAATTTGGATTTATCCATGTTAAACTGATCCTGCAAAATAAACACCAGAACAACTTTGACAGGTTGTACTCCGGGTTAAAAATTCTTGTAAACCGGCACCTGATCATCCTTAAATCCTTGTCATTTCTTCCTTCTAAAAAATCCGAGTGAATAGACCAGTTTCATAACCAATTTGCTTGTAGAAAATATTTTGTAAATAAAGAATCCTCTTGAATCGACCTTGAATGCTCTGACTTGACAAAAATATTGGTCTTCAAATATTCAACTGATGTTCAGCCGTCTCAAGATGTAAAACTTGCGGTTTAATATTACCAAAATTGCGGGTTATAAAACTGATAATTCGGGTCATGATTGTTGCCAACGCCAGTTCATATTTATTGATGGCGCTTGGTTGCGTACACAAAATCGTAATGGTTGGTGGCGGTCAATCCGGTTTGCTCAAAACAGAGAATTTGAAAATAGTTCTTCCATAATAATATAATACCTGTAGCCCCAAGTCTTGAGTAGAACAAAGTGATTGCTTAAGACTTGTTTCAATATAAATACTGCCATTAAGAAGAAATCCATGTTGTTCATCCCACCACTTAGTAAAAACTGAATACTCCATATTATGTAGCCCCCAAGTGCGGGTCATTATGCAATAATAAGCGGGGACTTTGTAGGTATAATCATATAGATTTGAGCAATGATGTGTAGCCCCCAAGGGCCGCTCGATAGAAGATAATATTGAGCTGGGACTTGATATATACTTCAATGAAAATAACATCATATGATGTAACCCCATCATGGGACTTGAATCCATGTCCACAAGGTTAAGAGCCTTGTGCTGTACCAATTGAATGATGGACCCTTCAATATAATGAATAAAAAGCTTTGTACCTTCAATTGTTGACAGGAGCAATTGGTAGCCCCCAAGGGTCGACTCATTATAATCTGATGAGTCGGGTCTTCAATAATATGAGCAAAAAATTACTTTGCATTAGCCCCCAAGTGTCATGGTGCCTGCTTGCAGCGACATGAGACTTGCATATTTGATGTAATCGCAACTTTAAATAATGTAGCCCCCAAGTGCGGGTCGTAGCCCGCAACTTTCGGGACTATTCCTTCAATTGTAGAAAAAATCATATCTATTGATAATATGATAGCCATTGTGCTAAAGCGACTTTATAAACCTCAATAATACGGTTATTAATAACCATGATAAAATCCAGCCATGTTGGCTATTCAAGATAATATAATCCGGTATGAAAACCTTATTAGCTTCAAAGATCATAATAAAAATTCAGCCAAGTTTGGCTATTTAAATAATATAACCCAATGATTTATAAGCGCATGATTCCAATGGCGCAATCCAAATATATCTTGGCGACTTATAGTCCCAAGCCAGGCAGTTTAATAAACACGGATAATTTTTCATCATATCTTGGCGACTTATCGTCTTAAAGCCATGCCGCTTTAACAAACACGGATAATTTATCATCATCTGGCGACACATAGTCGAAAGCCAGTCCGTTTAATAAGCGTCAGTGATTTATAATCATGCTTTATTCAACCTGTTTCTACATACAACAAGTTTAAAGTGTCCTGGCGGTTTACCACCGGACGGGTCATAATGCCCAACATATAACCTGGGTTTATAACCAAGGTTGCACTTAAGAATAATCAAATATGAAATATATCATACCTGTGATATTGAATCACATTGCTACTTTTACCAACTTTTTGTAGTAAGAGTGATAACCCCAATCTTGAGTAATGATAACTCCTTTCATACTGTGCCGGTTGATGATAAACCGTACCGGGTTGTGATAAACACCGGTTTAACCATATATAATACTGTCGACTCATAGTCAAACCAGACCGGGCTGATAGTCTTCGGATTATAACTTGATCCTGTATTGACAACTTGTAATTGAAAGTCAAGCCGGGTTAATGAGCGCGGTTTACTCCATAATAGGATGGTAATAGAAAATCAAACCGGCGAGATGGCCTCCGGATTAAGATTTGACCGTGTTACATCAATTTGTAATTGACAGTTGAACGGATTAAAACGTTATCGCAACAAAAATCGAATAACAGTTATGAAAAAAAATGGAAGCAAAGGCAATGATAAAACCGTTTGCAAAAAGGAGGCTTTCTTGAGCCGATCGGATGGTGTTACCATGGTCGGACACGACCAAGCTCCCAATAGGTGTAGCTATGGTTCAAGTCAGCCAGTCCCCAAGCGAAACCGTGGCATTATGCCGATCAAGTGGCGTGGCAATGGTTGGGGTTCGACCAAGCCCCAAGTGACTCTGTGGCCTTAGGCGATCAAGAGGCGTGATCTGGTTCAGACTTGACCATGTCCCCAAGTGATCTGGTGGCTTTACCTATCAAGAGGTGTTGCATTGGTTCGGACACGACCAAGCCCCAAGTGACATAACATGGTGCTTTGAAAAGCTAACCCAAGAGGTAAACCGGAGGCGCTTTAAGACAGAACCTCCGTGTAACCACGCATGATGTAAAAAAACGAGACCCCGCTTTATGAAGCGAAGCCCCATGTGATCAATAATATATTAGGCCAATAAGGCAGGATACCCATGTTTGAACCGCGCATCATGGCAGCAGGTCCTCTTGATAATTTTAACTTTTTGCAAGAGATAAATTCTTCTTGAACCGGATCTTGAACCGGATATTGAGAGCTTCAAAGCTTTGTGGGAGACATCTTTCCCTTGACCCGGATTTTAAACGGAATCTTCATTTTCAGCAGGAAATTTTCTCGCGGTCTTTAAACTTCGAACTTGCGAAGTTAATTCCTTTTTGAAGCGGACATTGTTAAATCGTATTTAGGCGCTTGAGCTTTGTGGGAGAACAGATTTCCCTTGAACCGGATTGTAAACCAGATATTTGAGAGCTTCAATGAGGCTGACTTCCCTTGAGCGGATTTTAAGCGGAATCCTTTACGATGACCGGATCTTCTTCATTGAGCCGGATTTTGTAACTGTCATATACTTTCTAAGCGGAAATTTTCTGACGGCCTTCAAATATGATAGCCTCTGGACGGGTTATCTTTCCCTCCATCGTCACAGGGTTCTTAAATTTGCTGAAACTAGCAAGATTTCTTTGAGTCATGTCATCGTAGCCCCGAGTCTCAAGGTGACTCGAGGAGTTGGCGAAACTCTTCATATTTGACCATGATATAAACCAACATAACTTGTATATCATTGGTGTTGATAGCACGATGTAAATCCACGGAAGGTTGAGGTGACTGCGGCGGGTTATAAATGATCCCGTATGAGCCGTGTCGACCTTTCGCCAATGGTTCCTTCAATGGCGATTTGAAGTTAACCAAACTGTAGTGGCGGCGACTTGTCGCCAGCCCATTGAAACCATCCAAAGCAAATGGCGGTTGATAGTATATGATAATTTGCCTCCTTTTGTTGAAAGAAACCGGGCTACCCAAGGCTGTGACTTGCTCATACTCAATAAACAGCTCATGCGAGACAGGTGCGGCCCGGTATGTTGATGTAGACCAGGCCGCGAGAGACGGACGACAAAAACGACCGCAACATCAGAGGCAGCTCAGATAGATGAGTCGGCCGTGGCATTGTAAACCGGTGCGGACGGGGAAGATCGGCACCGGTGTCGTAAACCGGCACGGACGGGCGAGTTAATCGCGTCGTTTTGATGTAGTGAACAATTGTCCTGCATCAACAATATTGCAGACCAAGGAAAAGATAAACTGCTTTTTGACAAAAATAATATGTGCCAAAAAATATATTTAAAATGGATATCACCTGATGTGCCAGGCCAGAAATAATCCGCCATGAAGTTGATGATCACTAGGTTAAGTTGAAATCACTCACGAGTGAGTCGGCCGTGGGAGCAGACAGATGAGCCGGGCACGACGTTGTAAGCCGGCAGGGACGGGTGAGTCAATCATAGGCGCAGTAAGCCGCATGGACGGCGAGTCGATCTCGAGCATGGTCCCAACGAGCTGACGTAAACCGGGCCACAAGGGTGGCGACTTGTGCATGTTCATTCACCGGGCGGTATGACACAGACGAAACGCCGGTGCAGAACGCTGCTATCGCGTGCTCCGTACCCGTAATATAATACCTCATTAGTAATGAACAATTGTCCTGCATCAAAAATATCACAAGGCAAAGTAATTGTTCACACAAAAATTAATATGTGCTGAAATAAACCGACGGATATCACCGATTCATCCGGACGACGATGATCCGTCTGCAGGGTAGGAATTAACTTAGATATATGAGTCACCAGCACTTCTTCCCTCTTTTCTATCTTGATAGTGGCTCTTGACCTCTTCGTGAGAAGTAGCACTTGAAGACGGCGATAGTTGGCCTCCTTTTTTTAGTTGCCGTAACATGTACACAAACGAGATGCATGCCGATTTTTTCTTTCTTGCTCTTCACGTGGAGCGTCTTGTTGTTCTTGAAGCAGTAGTAGTGGCGTGGCAGCTCCAGCTTATGCGGCTCGGGGATCCACGAGGAGAGCGTTTGAACCTGAGCCAATCCGGCGGATGAACAAGTCCAGGCCTCCAAGTAGAAAAAATATTATAATGGAGCAGCTAGCGTTGGCAACTTGATCGATTGATGTAGATGTACCCGGCGCGACAAGTGCGGCTCGAGGAGGCAAAGTGAAAGCGACTTCGGACGGGAGGCGAAGCGCGGCGGCAGCACCCAGACGGGAGGCGGGGTCTAGACCAGCCACAGGTCATGGCCGGCTTGGGCTGCAGCTGGCCCGGGCGCCCGCGTCTCGGAGACGGCGGCTTCTCAGCCGAGACCGAAAGGGAGCGTTTCGGCGATTTAGAACCAGACGCGGAGACGAGTCCCTAGCTTCATCAACGCGTGTACTGCCTCAAATATTCCTTTGCAGTTGTATCTGTTGTCCTTGGATCAATGCACCAAAAACTTGCATGCGGCGGCGCACATGACAGAACCCTAATTTCCGTTGAATTAATCTCGCATAAACTATAAACTGGACTGATGACTTGAGGCTGACCCAGCTCCTTCCAAACCGGCTCTTCTTCATCCGGAAACTTGCGGACTTCTTGAAACCCTAGAAGAGATTCCTTCAAGAACTCAACACCACCGTGCGCATGCCCCACGATGGGCGCCAACTGTCGTGGAATTGTCACGGCAGATGTCCTTAGTGTCAGGACTTAGTCGCGAGGCCAACGCATCTATGCGGTAGCTTGAGAGGGGTTGATCGGGACGAGAGACGCAACAGACAAGACAAGGATTTAGACAGCTTCGGGCCCCGGGAAACATCATCCGGAATATCCCTACATGCTGTTTGAGGCTAGGTCTCATTATGCTCATCGAGAGTCGCCGCATAAGCCGGCTCCCCCTTTGTGTCTAGCTCTAGATATTGTTTATTGTTCCCTCCTTGGGGAGCCCTGCCCCTCCTTATATAAGTTAGAGGGGCGGGTTACATGTGGAGTCCTAGTAGGACTAGGACTAGTCTATCTTCTCTTACAAGTTAAATACAAGTCCGGGTCTTGCTTCCTCATAAAGGAAATATTTGTCATCCCTTTCCTCTTAAGCCGGCCCATCATAACGTGAGCCGGCCTTCTGGGCTTTGGGCCTTGTTGTCCATCTGGCCCGCCCGCCGGGTTACTAATGAGTCGGCAATATTGGGCGGGTTATCTGTGAATCGCCAAGCTCCAGGCGGGTCACCAGTGAGTCACCACGCTCCAGCCGGGTCTTCTGGTGAATCGCCAAGTCCGGCCGGGTCATAACTCCGGCCAGGTCATACCCCGGGGTATATCCCCGACATGTACTGTAGGGTATGACACCTCATGCTTCAGAATGGATTATGGACAGTGGATGCACTAATCATATGACTGGTGATCGAAGTCTTCTCATGGACTCAACATTACGTCCATCCGACAAGAGTCACATCACATTTCTTGACCTTTGGTAAAAGCAAGGTATTGGGTCTAGGTAGAGTTGCAATCTCAAAGGATCAACACATGGATAAAGTGATGCTTGTTGAATACCTTGGTTTCAACTTGATGTCTGTCTCAATGCTTTGTGACTTGAACATGATTGTGATATTCGGAAAATATCGTTGCCTTGTACTAATGGAATCTGACAAGTCTCTAGTCTTTGAAGGGTATAGGAAAGATGATCTATACATGGTAGATTTCTCATCAGGTCCACAACTTGCCGTATGTCTTCTTGCAGAAGCTTCAGAATGCTGGCTCTGGCATCGGAGGCTGGGGCATGCTAGCATGAGGAACTTACACACACTCGCCAAGAAGAAGCATGTCATAGGCATCGAAGGTGTCAAGTTCAAGAAGGATCATTTGTGTGGTGCCTGCGAAGCTGGAAAGATGACTAGGGCAAAGCACCCCTCGAAGACAATCATGACGATATCTCAACCCTTCGAGCTGTTACACATTGATTTGTTTGGCCCTACTCACTACTCTACCCTCACAACAACTGCTTGTTTCTATGGCTTCATCATTGTTGATGACTACTCAAGATACACATGGGTGCACATAATTCTCTACAAGACTGAAGTGCAAGATGTCTTCAGACGCTTCGCCAATCGAGCAATGAACAATTATGGCGTCAAGATCAAGCATATCAGAAGTGACAACGACACTGAATTCAAGAACACCGGACTTGATCTTTATCTGGATACCATGGGAATCACTCATGAGTTCTCTGCTCCATACACACCTCAGCAAAATGGCATCGTGGAGCGCAAGAACAGAACCCTCATTGAGATGGATCGAACAATGCTCGACAAGTACAAGGCACCAAGAAAGTTCTGTCCTGAAGCTATTGATACAGCATGTCACGTCATCAACCGTGTTTACATCCATAAGCTTCTGAACAAAACATCCTATGAGCTCCTTACTGGCAAGAAGCCAAATGTCAGCTACTTGAGTATTTGGGGCTAAGTCTTGGATCAAGGATCCCCATCACAAGTCAAAATTTGAACCCAAAGCTCACGAAGGCTTCATGCTCGATTCTGGAAAGGACTCGCACTCTTCTGAGTCTTCAATCTCTATCACTACAAAATCGTCGAAACTGTGGGCGTGCGATTTGATGAAACAAATGGTTCACAAAGAGAGTTCCTGCCAAGTACACTAGGCGAAGCTCCGCCCAATGAATCTATCAAGCTAATGGGAACTGGTGAAATCATGCCTTACGAAGCACAACTGAAGAGGAACTTATCATTTCTGCACCTAACCAACTGAAGACAATGCTCAGCCTGAAGACAATCCTCCCAATGATGACAATGATCAGCATGAGCAAAGTCTTCGTCCAGTTCATCCTCGAGTTGCAAATGAAGTACAGATTGAGAAGATAATCTATAGCATCAATGCACCTGGTCCGCTTACTCGCTCAAGAGCAACACAGCTAGCAAATTTCTGTGGGCACTTTTCTTTTGTGTCAATATCAGAACCCAAGAAAGTTGCTGAAGCCTTTATGGAACCAGAATGGATACAAGCTATGCAAGAACTTCAACAGTTCAAGTTGAACAATGTTTGGGAACTTGTCAAACATCCCGACCCTCGCAAGCATAACATTATTGGCACCAAATGGATATATCGAAACAAGCAAGATGAGCATGGTCAAGTCGTCAGAAACAAAGCACGTCTTGTGGCTCAAGGATATACTCAAGTTGAAGGAATTGACTTCGATGAAACATTTGCTCCTGTAGCTAGGATTGAAGCTATTCACATACTACTAGACGATGCTAACCACCACAACATCTTGCTATATCAAATGGATGTGAAGAGTGCATTTTCCAACGGCAAGGTTGAAGAAGAAGTATATGTCGCTCAACCACCTGGCTTTGAAGATCCAAAACATCCTGACATGGTGTACAAGCTAAATAAAGCACTGTATGGCCTCAAACAAGCTCCTCGCGCCTGGTATGATACGATCAAAGACTTCCTGAAGAGCAAAGGCTTCAAACCTGGATCCCTTGATCCCACACTCTTCACGAAGACATATGATGGTGAACTGTTTGTATGCCAAATATATGTGGATGA
The DNA here is from genome assembly GCA_021605205.1 of Aegilops longissima. Lineage (NCBI taxonomy): Eukaryota > Viridiplantae > Streptophyta > Magnoliopsida > Poales > Poaceae > Aegilops > Aegilops longissima. Next base: position 525,544,714 of record CM038681.1, on the reverse strand, counting down.
CATTATCTTCGGCTGCACCAACCAGAAGTATAGTGATGAATTTCGATACATGATGCAAGAACAATATCAGATGTCCATGATGGGAGAGCTCAAGTTCTTCCTTGGTCTTCAAATTAAATCGACAAAGGAATGGCATCTTTATATCTCAAGAAAAATACCTCCAAGATTATGCGAAGAAGTTTGGAATGCAAGAGTGCAAAGGATACATGATGCCAATGCCAGCCAAACACCATCTGGGTCCCGCGACAATGGTAAAGAGTTCGATCAAAAGGTATACCGCTCCATGATTGGTTCCTTACTTTACCTATGTGCATCTAGGCGGATATTATGCTTAGTGTTTGCATGTGTGCTCGATTCAAAGCGGCACCAAAGGAATCGCATCACTTAGCGTGAAGCGAATTCTTGATATTTGGCTCACACCCCAACACTCGGATTATGGTATCCAAAGGGCTCAAAATTTGATTTGGTTGGATTTTGGATGCTGATTAAGCTGGTGACAAGGTGGATCGCAAGTCTACATCAGGCACATGTCACTTTACGGGGCGATCACTTGTCATTGGTCTTCAAAGAAGCGAGCTGTGTATCACTCTCAAGCTGCTGAATCTGAATACATTGCTGCTTTGGATCTTCTTGTGCTCAACTTCTATGGATGAAGCAAACTCTCAAGGACTATGGCATCAATCTGAAACAAGTACCTCTCTTCTGCGACAACGAAAGCGCCATCAAGATTGCCAACAATCCAGTCCAACACTCGAAGACAAAGCACATTGAAATTCGTCATCATTTTCTCAGGGATCATGTCATGAAGAAAGATATCAACATCATTCACGTCAACACTGAAGAGCAATTGGCAGATATCTTCACAAAGCCCTTGGATGAGAAAAGATTTTGCAAGTTACGGTGTGAGCTAAATATCTTGGAATCCTCAAATGTCCTGTGATCAAGCACACATCCTAACACTTATGCATGTTGATGACTTAGATGTGCAACACACAAAGTAAAGTATATCTTCAATCAATGAAGACTTACATTCTGAGTGTGAATACATTAACGTGGAATTTGACTTTGGAGCGCCACGATAATTGTGCGCCATGTCAGGTCTAATACTTCCTATCTGATTGAGTAACGCCACACCAAATTTCTCTGTTTGAAGTGTTTCACTCATGGCGTTATTTCTGCAATTTCCTCGCATTTGATTTGTCTTTAACTTCAACCTATCTTCATGATTTTCTTCACTATGTTGATTTGGTTGTTTGTCTGATATATATATATATATATATATATATATATATATATATATATATATATATATATATATATATATATTATTCTGTCTCTCTGACATTCACTTATAGCTATGTCTTCCAAGTTGAATCTTTTGAACTAAGTGAATGTGATGGGACCCTAATCTCTCTATGCTTTCTATCTAGAACTCTATCTGTCCAAATCATATGCATTCTATTGAAACGTCGAATGTCTTCTCTGCGTCCTTGTCGGCGAAGACACAGAGAAAAACTTTAAGTCTGTTTTAAATGATTCATCCTTCTTGTTGAAATCGGAGCTTGGAGCGACCATCAAACAAACTGGCGGGCGTGGGAGCGTGGGACATCTCGAGTATGTTGCATGCTTTCCACGTGCCCCTCGAGATGTGAACAACCGGGGCACTGCGTAATTGCGCTGTGCCGCTGCGTCCTATAAATACATGTCCCCTGCGGTAAAGAAAATCTTCTTCCACCTCTCCACCTCGTCAAAACCCTAAGCGCCACCGCTAGCTCTCGGCAACGCCCGGCGGACAAGCGCTTAGCTGCCGCGACTTCTCCGACGCCGTCCTCACGCCGGCCACGAACATCGTCCTCTCCGCCGCCGTCGTAGGTGTCCTCTGTCTGTGTCAAAACCATCGGATCTCGGGTAGGGGGTCCCGAACTGTGCGTCTAGGCGGATGGTAACAGGAGACAAGGGACACGATGTTTTTACCAGAGTTCGGCCCTCTTGATGGAGGTAATACCTACTCACTGCTTGATTAATATTGATGATATGTGTAGTGTCGATTGTCAAAACCGGCGGATCTCGGTAGGGGTCCCGAACGTGCGTCTAGGCGGATGGTAACATGAGACAAGGGACACGATGTTTTTACCCAGGTTGGGCCCTCTCGATGGAGGTAATACCCTACTCTTGCTTGATTAATATTGATGATATGGGTAGTACAAGAGTAGATCTACCACGAGATCAAGGAGGCTAAACCCTAGAAGCTAGCCTATGGTATGATTGTTGTTAGTCCTACGGACTAAAACCCTCCGGTTTATATAGACACGGATAGGTTAGGGTTACCAGTCGGTTACAATGGTAGGAGATCTACATATCCGTGTCGCCAAGCTTGCCTTCCACGCCAAGGAAAGTCCCATCCGGACACGGGACGAAGTCTTCAATCTTGTATCTTCATAGTCTTGGAGTCGGCCGTGATGATAGTTGACTATCCGGACACCCCTAGTCGAGAACTCCTCGGTAGCCCGGAACCAGGCTTCAATGGCGACGAGTCCGGCGCACATATTGTCTTGGCATTGCAAGGCGGGTTCCTCCTCCGAATACTTCATGGAAGGTTTTGAACACCAGGATAGTGTCCAGCTCTGCAAAACAAGTTCCACATACCACCGTAGACGAATAACTTTTGCACAGATCTGCTGGCGTATTCATGGCGTGACATCACACCACGGCCAGGCCTTTTATGAATCGTTTTTTACCGTTCCGCCTTAGCGCGTTTAGCGGCGGTTTCCTTAACACGTCTTATCAAAGCATAGATCGTGCCCCTTATTCGAGAATCTCATCAATACGGACGTGGGTAACCCATCCGCGCCATTGATTACGGCGCTTGGGAGATAAGCGAGTTTTACCGAGGCTGGTGGGGGCGCATAGCCGTCCGTCCATATAAGGGATAAGGATCCACCTTTTCACCTCGCCTTCTTCCTCCTTTGCTCATCCATTTCCTTTTCGAGCTCTAGCACCCAAGTCCGCACATTCCTCCTCAAGCTTCTCCAACCATGTCGGAGAGGGAGGCGGATGGATGGCCTGCTCCGTCACGGAGGGCACATCACAAGACTGCGGAGGCGGATACTTGTCCCGGCGATATCAGCGCCTGAGCTGCCCGACAGCAGGGCAGCTCATTCAACCCCCAGCCCCATGAGAGGGTGGTGTTTCTCCCCCACTTCCTCTGCGGACTAGGTTTTCCACTTCACCCATTTGTCCGGGGGCTCATGTTCTACTACGGCCTGGACTTCCACGACCTGGCCCTGAATTTCGTCCTCAACATCTCGGCGTTTATCGTCGTGTGCGAGGCCTTCCTCTGCATCCAGCCCCACTTCGGCCTATGGCTGAAGACCTTTAATGTCATGCCGAAGGTTGTGGGCGGCCGTCAAGCAGAGTCTTGGGGCGCCATGGTTGGCAAGATGGCCAAAGTCCTATGTCTCGGGGCTCCTTTGTGGAGACAATAAAGGGGTGGCAATCGGGGTGGTTCTACATCACCGAGCCACGCGACCCTGAATGGGTGGCGGCCCCAATTCAGATCTGGATTCCCCACGACTCTCATCATGGAAAGAGGCGGGCCTGAAGTGGGGGATTCGGACGAGCTATCCGGACTCAAACATGCGTCCGAAACACGGTGGACAAGAATCTCGGGCTTGTCGGCGTAATCCAGTGATGCTCATCCGCGGATTCTCCCATGCCAACAACGGGCCTTCAATTTGTGGGAGTTCGATCCAGCACAGCACCGAACCTTGAGCCGGCTCTTCGATACTACGTACGAAGATGCCTGGAAGGTGCTGTTCAAGGGCGCCGAAGCCCCCGCATCCGCTAACAAAGATCGCGGATACAGCTCGCGGCGTCAAACCGGCGAGGTAAGTTATGTCACCCTTTACGGGACTCTTTTTTCATAGATTGACTCTATGTGGGATCTAAAAACTCCCTATTCTTTGACAGGACTGGCTGAAGACGTCCGGACAGATTAACTGTCCGGCTCCTTTGCCAGAAGACCCAGCGGACGCCCGATGGACGGGGCTGCTGGCTCCGACACCCCATGTGGTGCCGGAGAAGAAGGCCAAGAAGGAGGCCACGGGAACTCGAAGGAGCTCCCGACGCCAGGTGCTGTCAGATTCTGGAGCAGAATCTTCTCCTGAAGACGAGGAGGAGGAAGAAGAAGCTTTTCCCCAGTGAGGGAGGAGAGAAAAGGAAGGCCGCCCCAACTAGGGAGGCGGAGGGTCAAGAAGGAAGAACCCTTCCTCCGGACTTCTCCACCGGCGTCGGCAACGACGAGGAGGATTGGCCTACAAGGCCAAGCCTGGCGAGATCGTAAGTGTCCAGGATACCCATGGCTTTTTATTATTGCAGAGTGTTCTCTAGTGTCGAACAATCGTGCAGCCCGCCCAAGGGCGAGTTCGCCGATTCATCGGCGGGTCCACTGGGCTCGTCGGAAATGGAAGTGCCCGCTTGGACCGCCTCCTGCGCCTCACGCCCACGACGGCCTTGTGGGGGCCCCAAGGGGCTGGGTCAAGAGGAGGTGGCGCGGGGCGTGCCACAAGGCAACCTCCCGGACTCCAAGCGTGGGGGCAAGACCCCGGGGCTCTCTAAGCCCGACCCTTGTCCGGACTCCATGCGGAACCTTCAGCGGTTCGGAGTCCAACAAGCGGTCCTTCCATAAGAAAGGTAAGGCGCTGTGTCCTCCGTCCAACCGAGGCACGGATAACTATTGGGGGCGCTCACGGCGCCTCCATCAGGAAGAACACCGCCTTGTTATGAGTCGCTGATCCGGACAGTTCGATCCGCCAAGAGCGGGCTGACCGAAGCCTGTACTAGCCTTCTAACAGGCTTTGAGGTAAGTTTAGAATATGTAAAAATATTACCGCGTAGACAGTAGCCCCTGATGCTTAGTGTCACGCCCAATATGCGATACTATCCTAAAGTGACTCGAAGGTCCCGCCAAGGATAGAACCGCATATTGAAACGCTTTTGCAAGGTGGATATCATTACATCAACATTACATAATAGATGGGGATACATCCAAGACATACAATGTCACATGAATACAACAATACATCATATACAAGATCAACATCCGACTACGGATGAAACATAAACAGAAGCTCAAACGACATCCACCCTGCTAGCCCAGGCTGCCGACCTGGAGCCTATCCCCTGATTGAAGAAGAAGCAGAAGAAGAACTCCAAACAAGCAAACATCGCTCTCGCGTCATGAGCATCGCATAACCTGCACCTGCAACTATTGGTGTAGTAATCTGTGAGCCACGAGGACTCAGCAATCCCATTACCATGGGTATCAAGACTAGCAAAGCTTAATGGGAAAGGAAGGGGTAAAGTGGTGAGGTTGCAGCAGCGACTAAGCATATATGGTGGCTAACATACGCAAATGAGGCGAGAAGAGAAACAAAGGCAGTCGTCAACTAGTAATGATCAAGAAGTGATCCTGAACTCCTACTTCGTCGGACATAACCCGAAACCGTGTTCTCCTCTCGATCAACCCGAAAAGAGACACTCATGGTTACGCTTTACGGTTGGTGTATTTTAGAAGAGTTTACTTCAAGTTTACTACAACGGATATTAACAAATTCCCATCTGCCACATAACGCGGGCACGGCTCTCGAAAGTTCAAACCTGCGGGGTGTCCTAACAAGCCCATGATAAGCTCTCGCGATCAGCGAAGGATATTCCTTCTCCCAGGAAGACCCGATCAGTCTCGGAATCCGGCTACAAGACATTTCGACGATAATAAAACAAGACTAGCAAGACCGCCCGATCGCCGACAATCCCGATAGGAGCTGCACATATCTCGTTCTCGAGGCAACACCGGATAAGCGAAGCGTCTGGTACCGACGTAACCCAAGTTGCCAAGGGATGGTCCCATACGGTGCTCTAGTTTGGACCAACACTTAGACAAGCATTGGCCGGGGGCTGAATAAAGATGACCCTTGGGTTAATTACTCCCAAGGGAAAGTAGGTGGTGGTGAGGCAAATGGTAAAACCAAGGTTGGGCCTTGCTGGAGGAGTCTTATTCAAAGCGAACTGTCAAGGGGGTCCCATAAATCACTGACCGTGTTAGGAACGCAAAATCCGGGAACATAATACCGATATGACGGAAACTAGGGCGGCAAGAGTGGAACAAAACACCAGGCATAAGGCCGAGCCTTCCACCCTTTACCAAGTATATAGATGCATTAATTAGATAAGAGATATTGTGATATCCCAACATAATCCTGTCCATCATGGAGCAATCTTCAACTTCACCTGCAACTAACAACGCTATAAGAGGGGCTGAGCAAAAGCGGTAACATAGCCAAACAACAGTTTGCTAGGAAGGGTGACAAAGGTTAGAGGTTCATGGCAATTTGGGAGGCTTGAGCAGCAAGTGATAGAGTAGCGCAGCATAGCGATAGAGCGAAGTAACTAGCATAGCAATGATAGTAATGAGATCCAAGGTGGCGGTCATCTTGCCTGAAATCCCGCAAGGAAGAAGAAACGAGTCCATGAAGAAGATGAAGCCACGAAGGCAGACCAAGCATAGAGCGAGCGAATCCTCACGATCATAGCGAAGCAGGAACTATCGAGAAGAAGCACACAACATAGTAAACACACCACACATGAACAAGACATGATGCACAAACAAGCATGATGCATGGCAATGCTACATGAAGCTACTCATGGCAAGAGACGATGCAAACAAGAGCAACACATCAAAGCAAGTTTAAATGAGGCCGGGAACAACATACAATAATTCCGGTAAGTCCTCATATGCAAATTTCGAAATTGGTCCAGATCTGAATAAAACTTATGTTCAAGTTGTTAAACAGCAAGTTAAGATGCACCACGATGATCTACACGAAATTCTAGTCAAGTTACATATAAAGTTCATTAAATTCGGAGCTACGGCCTAGAAGATATGAGTAGAACAAGATAAGCATGACAATGATGCAAAATGCACCCAAACATCAAGCAAACACCTCAAAACAAGGATGCAACATGATAATATGAAACTACACGCAAAATCAAGCAAGTTTCATATAGAGCACTCTCAAAAGCGAACAGCGGTTCAACACATGCACTCTATACAAGTTTAAAGGACAAGCTGTCCAAAACAGCAACTAGGCATATTGCAAGCATCCAAACAATATGCTACAGCAACTCAACGTGAAAACAAAAGGCATGGGCATGATGTACAGGTAAAACATGACAAAACATGAACACTGTGCTATCTCCAGAAATCACTAGAACATGCTCAAAATGACATGGCAAGATTGCATATAATATCAGGTTCACAGACTTAGCAGAATTTACAGGACATGGCAGAAATAACATCAGGTTGCATGTTTAGAGCTATCAAACAACATGCTACAGGAAGTTATCATGGCAAACAAAGGCATGGCATGACACTACTAAATGCATAGAACAAGAGTCTCTTACTGACCATGAGCCAAAAAGGATCCGAAGATATGATGGCACCCATGTAAACATAGCAAGTTATATTACAGATTCTTACATGGCAGGAACAACAATAAGTAGGCATGTTGGTGAGCTTGAACCACTCACCACAGAGCAATACATGGCATGGAAAGGCAACTCACATTAATAAGACATGTTTATGAAGCTAAGAATGGCAAGAGCAAGTTCATAGAGTGCATGGATCAACTACAACAACCTTGGCAAAATTGAATAACATGTAAACAATCTGCCAGGAACATTTTATAGCAAAAGTAGAGCTCGATTGAGTCAAGCTGGGATGCTCCATAAATGAAAACAGAGGCATGGATGCATAGATAATAATCATATGTCCAAAACATCCTTAGTGAACATCTCCAGATTATGCATAGATTGACCTGTAGAAGCAGGTTAACATAGCAACAAAATATAATAGAATCAGCCTAGCAAAACAGTAACAGCAAGTACCCTACTTAACAAACTTGATGCACTCACTACAGGAATCACAAAAATACATGGATGGCACGTCTGGAAAGAAGGCATAGCATAGAGCAAAATACATGTAGACATCAACCTCATAGGATGCACACATCAAACATGACAAAAATGACAAATCATCAAGTTATAACACTTTCAGCAGGTTAACATCACATAGCACTTTTGCAACGATGATTTAGGCATAAAGATAAACTCAAATGAACATGATGCAATGTAATGAAATGAAATGTCGTTGAGGCGAACAATTTGACATATTACACGTCTGAAAGCGGAGCAATATGCAGCAGGTTATGATCGATGAACATGACATGAAAATGCAAATATTATGGGACGATGGAATAAAAGCAGGGTCAACCTCGGACAAATCCAGATCTGGCGCGGAGAAGCGAGGGCGGCGGAGTTGGCGGAGCGAAGGGCGGGAGGTGGCGGCGGGGCGGAGAGGGCGGATCGAGGCGCGGCCCGGAGGCTGACCCTTGGCGGCGAGGAGGCGGCCGGCTCCTCAGTGGCAGGTCCGCGTGAGCGCGGCGACCGGAAGCTTAGGGCAGCCCGCAGGGGAGGCGGCGGCTCGGGAGGTCGTGGCGGCGGAGCTGGGCGAGGCCTTGAGGCGCCAGCGAGGCAGGCGGTAGCGCACCCGTGAGGCGACAGGCGGCGAGGGCGGCCTGGCTGGCGGTGGCGAGATCTGGCGGCAGTGTGTGAGCCCGTGGGCGGATCTGGGCGGATCTGGGCCCAGCTGCGAGAGAGGCAGCGGCGGGAGCGATGTGGCCCGGCAGGATTGGCGCTGGCCCGGGGCGGGCGATGTCCAGCTCCGTCCGGGACGTGTCGTGGCGGGGGAAGGCGGGCTAGGGTTTGGGGTGAATTGATTGAATTTGGAGGGAGGTGTTTATATAGGTAGAGGAGCTAGGAGTGTCCAAATGGAGCACGGTTTCGCCCTACGATCGTGATCGAGCGACCGAGAGCATGGAGGGAGTTTGCTGGGTTTTGGGCCACTTTGGAGGGTGTTGGGCTGCAAAGAGAGGAGGCTTTCGCGGTTACCGGTTAACCGTTGGAGTATCAAACGACCTCAAATGGCACGAAGTTGACAGGCGGTCTACGGTGCTATACCAAGGCAGCAGCAAACCTCGGTCCATTCGAGCGTTTAATACCCGCACAATAGAAGAGGCAAAAAGGGCGCCGGAGACATAGGGTGCGGATTGCAAAACGGACAACGGGGAAAATGCTCGGATGCATGAGACGAACACGTATGCAAAATGAAATGCACATGATGACATAATAAAATGCAACACGCAAGCACATGACATGGCAACAACGGCGAATAACTGGCAGACACCTGGCGCATCGAATCCGGGGCGTTACACTTAGTTCGGTGTTCGGAAAGAAAAAGCCGGACTAAGGATCTAAAAAGATATACGCAGGAGTCTAACATAAGTATGTCAATATGGGAATGCAGGCTGCGCTGCTGACCTCTGCCGCACTGACTGCGAAGTTCGATGCGTTAAGCGAGCCTCGGCGGTCCGAGCGAGCTCGGCCAAGCCAAGAAGCAGCTCGAGGACAAGGAAGGTGTAGTACCTTATTAAAAATACCATATAGAAAGGTTTGGTTGCAAAGATAACAGGAATAACATAGGTGCTGCGGGGGCCCGCGAGCGAGTGGCGACCACGAAGGAAGTGGTGTCCGTGGCCAAAAACAAAGCGGTTGCGGAGCGCACCGAAGCGAGAAGAAGGGGGGCGCAGCTGGCTAAAATGCGGCAAGAGCTCCAAGCTCTCGTGGAAAAACACGAGAGTTTAGGCGTGACTCGAGACTCGAGTCCGAGCTCGCCTCGGCTCTTGAGAGTGCCAAAGCTGCTAAGGCGAGGCCCAAAAAAGCCCTCAAGAAATTGAGTCGTTAAAGAAGATAGCGGCGGGTAAGGCATTCTTTATGCAAAGCAAGCTTGTGAAAGTGAATTACCTATTACTTACCCAGATTCGGAGCTCTCCAGGAGCATTCGCAGATTTGCCCGTGGTGTGTACGATGCTGCCACATTCTAAGCGCCAGGAGGAGCTCGGCGAAAAAGGTGTTCAGTCGCGATATCTTTGAGGCGAACATCTGGTGCCCTGACGACCAGCTGAAGCAGCTGGTCGAGCTCCTAAGGTCGCCGAACAGGCCATGAAGGGCCTTATAAGCGCGGTTGTGGCCATTGGAGAGCCATGCCCATGAGCTACTTCGTCTTGGTGCAGCGGCTGGTGGATGCACATCCCACGGATTGAAGTCATCAAGCGCTCCGTCTGCATTGAAGGTGTCCGTCGGGCCCTTGCCGTGCTAAAGTGCTGCTTAGGGCAAGCTGGATGCAGAAGAAGCTTGTGACGGACGGGCCACCGAAGGGCCATGAGCATCATGCGCTTTCGAAATGTACTATGAGGGCCTCTGAAGGTGCCCCCGAATAGCGGATAAGTGCTCCAAAGATATAATTTTGAATAGGCTGCATTTGTTATCCTGTCGCTGAAAACTTGTTCATATGCCCTAAGCAGCTTGTTAATTTAAAATATTACCTTACATGCGGCCGTTTATCAAATTTGAGAGATGGCAAGTGGTTGGCTTCAGCCCCCATGCCACGAGTCTTTGGGGTGTTAGGGATAAACTTGAGAACTCTTGTTCCCATTCTTGGGTCCATCTAGGGGCGCTCAACACAACGAACAAGGCAACGGACTTATAATGCTTGAACACTCTCACTTAGCCATAGAATCCTATAATTTTAAATTTGTGAAGCCCCTAGTATTCGGAAGACCGAGTTAGGCGCTATCACGCCTTAGTGGGACAATTCGGTTCCTCGCTCTAAGCGGCATAAAGGGACCGAAAAAACCTCTCGAACAGCGACCGGCTCTCGCCCTATCATGACGGTCAGTTTAGCTTTCTCCTTTGAGGTGCTCGACCCAGCTCAAGCTGGGGCACAATCGCTGTGGTTTTCCAGTGCTACCTTAGCGATATAGCGGAGCGTAAGGTACCAAAACACGGGAGCAGGCAAACCCAACTATTGACCCAAGACATGATTGGAGCCGATTCATATAATGTTATAAGTTAGGGTGCCGCACTTGTGGAAGTGTTAGGACTTATCACACCATAATTTTGGGATACTTAAGCCCACAGGTGTGTTGGCCGTACCAAAGTGTGCGTTGCAACATGTCGTGAAATGAACATATGTATAGATAAAGGAAGTAGAGCAATAATAAGCAAAAGCTATGTATTGTTTATTCAAAAAGTACTGCAATGAAAGCGAATGATACAAATAGTGCGATAAGCAGGGGTGGGACTATCTAACATGTCCCCCTCGAGGGGTAAGCTTCGAGGATGGTATGTAAAACAGGTATAATGCTCGTAATAGGGACCACGGAACACTTGGCGTGGCTTACTGCTTCCACTGCTTTTCATCATGAGTTCGGCGATTCTAGTGCGGACAGGACTTCTGAAAGGCGGAGTCTGAAAGTAAGGAAAAGGAAGAAAAAAGGAAAAAGGAAAAGAATGACACAATCGGGGGCCCACAGTGCGGTCGAGCCGCATTCTTGGCGTGCGTGGTCTTGCCCTCCCCATATGCCCATGGTATCTCTAGGCGTAATTATGTCAGCGTAACACTAGCTTCACAATTTCGCGAGGGCTGGGGTTGGGGCGGATTACTCTGGCGATGCTTAGATCGTGCCAGGCGGTCTTGTTGTAGGTTACTCGGGCGCTTGCGGTGTCCGGACGCTTAATGGCGGACTCGAGTTGCTGTGAGAGGCTGCTTTGTACCTCCGCCCGAGGGCGCCGTGTGCTCCTCCGTTCGGAGAAAGGCGTTCGGTGTTTCCATTGACCATGATTACTCCTCGAGGTCCTGGCATCTTGAGCTTGAGGTATGCGTGGTGCGGCACCGCATTGAACTTTACCGTCGGTTCATCCGGCGATGCATGATAGCCGCTGCGGAATGGGGCGATGTCGAAGATTAACTCTTCGCCGGAAGTTATCGAGGATCCGAAGACCACTTGAGTGTAACGAGCCCGTACAAATGGCCTCTACACCGGTATGGCGCCTTTAAAATTCGTCTTTGTAGGTTTAATCCTTGAGGGTCTATGCCCATTTTGCGCCTTGTATCTGATAAAGCGAGTTCGAGCTGCTGCCGTCCATCATGACTACGGTTAGGTGAAATCCGTCGATAATTGGGTCAAGAACCAATGCAGTGAAACCGCTGTGACGGATGCTAGTGGGGTGGTCCCTGATCGAAGCGATCGGCGGGAAGACCATGGGTTGAACTTGAGCGGCTGGCTCCATCGCATATCGTCCTTTGTGCCTTCCGCTCCCTTTTGGGTATATGGGTTGCATATATCATGTTCACCGTCCGCACTTGCATGGAAAAACCTTACATCCTCTATTGTTCGTGGCGGGGCTCTTCCTCGTCATCGCTATGCAGCCTTGTCATTGAGTTCGACATTTAACTTGCACTGCTTGCTTGAACACCCAACAGTCCCTGTTGGTGTAATTGGCTAGTTTTAGGGTGCCATGTATCGCTGGCGATCAGTATTCGGTCCAAGTTGGACCAGGCCAGGTATTTCTTTTGAATGGCTTCTTCCGTGACCAGGTTTAGAGCCTCTGAATCCGGCATTGTGGCCGTATCTTCATGTTATCGCCGTTAATGCGGCGCTTGTTCTTGTTGCGCGACCTGCCATTGCTGTCCTTGGTATCCGAACTATCGGGATGTTTGGCCAAGTTGTTGCTTGAGCTAGCCAGCTGTCCTCTCTTGCACAAAAGCGGGTCATGAGTGTTGTGAGGGCTGCCATGGATTTTGGCTTTTCTGTCCTAGGTGCGGGCAAGCCACTCGTGGCGGATGTTATGTTTGAAGGCTGCAAGGGCCTCTGCATCCGGACAATCAATGATTTGATTTTTCTTTGTTAGGAACCGTGTCCAGAATTATGCGGCGATTCTTACAGCTCTTTGGGTTATGTGGCTAAGGTCATCGGCGTCGGTGGTGCACATATGTGCCACAGGAAGTTATCAAGGAATGCGGCTTCGAGGTCCTCCCAACAACCAATTGATTCTTTGGCAAGTTGTTGAGCCAATGTCGAGCTGGTCCTTTAAGCTTGAGTGGGAGGTATTTGATGGCATGTAGATCATCACCGCGGTCATGTGGATATGGAGGAGATAGTCCTCGATCCGGACCCACGGATCTGTGGTACCATCGTATGATTCGATGTTTACGGGTTTGAAGCCCTCGAGTTTGATGATCCATTACTTCATCTGCGAAGCATAGTGGGTGTCTTGGCGCCTACTGTATTGGGCTATATCACGGCGTAGCTCATATGAGCTTTGTCTCTTGTGTTAACCCGGCGGGTTTCTGTATCCGTGCGGCGGTAATCATCCGCGTCGTTAGGCGTACGCAATCCGTGGTCGATCTTGTATGGTTTGCCTTATCCTCCAATATATCTACATAAGTCGGCGCATTTTCCCATGCCTTGGTACTTTTGGCGGCGTCGGGGTGTGGCTTGAGCGGAGGGCGAGAGGCTTCTGTCGCCATGACCCGCAGGGTGGCAGATCTGCCATGTCGTCGTCTGGTGACTTGGGTGCTTCCTCCTCGATCGAGGCAGCGACCTGCGTTTGGGGTAGCTTTTGGAGGCGTTGAGTTCATACTCTTGGTGCAAGGACTTGATCCATCATCATTAGCAGGTCTTGGTCAGCTCTAAGCTGTTCTTGCTTTCTTGAGGCTGTTGCCGTGGCCATAAGCCTCGTTTGAAACACTCCTATTCGCGGGATCCTCGGGCACGACAAATTAAGTAAATAAATCGAGAGCTTGCCTCATCTTCGGAGGCGTAATTATCGTCCTCGACCTCCCTTTGCCGCTTTGTCGTGCGGACTTGCGTCTCCCTCCTCTGCGCTGAGTCCTGCTGTTGTCTTGGTACTTGTCAGGGGTGTTATTATCTCCGTGCGGAATCACCGTTTTCTTGTGGTGGGATTTAGAGTGGCGCTTGGCAGCGGCGCTTGGTTGCTTTTGGAGGGTTCATCCTCCGTTGTTCCATCGCCGTTCCATCTTTTGGGATATCCACCATGTATATGTTGTATGGCGAGGTGGCCTTCCGATTGCCACTGGCGCTATTTGGGTCTTTGTCGTCTCGGCATCGTCGTCCATACCATCGATGTCTTTGGTGTGAAGTCTAGCATGTCGGTTAAATCATCGACGGTGGCTACAAAGTGGGTGGTGGGTGGGCGTTGAATTTCTTCGTCGTCCGCATCCCAACCTTCCTGTCCGTAGTCCGCCGGGGGCTCTCGGATAAAGAGAGACTTTAGTGAATTCAGGATGTCGCCAAAGGCGAGTGCTTAAAATGTCATGGCAGCGAACTCCATGACCGGCCCAATCGGATTCGATTGGTAGAAGCGGAGGTTCGAGTCGGAGAGGAGTCGACACCACAGGTCGAGGTCTTCATAAGGACAAGGATGGAGTTGGCTTAATCGCCGTGAGATTGTAGCCCCGGCGGTGTCCAACCACTGCGTCCTCGATCGGGAATCCGCCTCGGATTAAGGGTCGGGCGGGCCTGAGTGCGGCCTCCAGGGCACTATTCGGCTGCAGAGCTAGATCATGCCCATCGAGACGGTGCGGCACGCTTGGCTGGGCTCGAATCCGTCGAAGATCAAGTCTCCGGGATATCGGCCGTATAGTTCAAACTTCCAAATCTGACCTGATGGCGGGCGTAGCTTCGATCTGCTCGGATGGCCAAGCTAATTGGCCCGCGATTGCAAAACCGCCGAATCTGAAGATCTGTCACGGGAGAAAAGTCCACCACTGGACCGCGTCGTTGTTGATGATCGAAGGAGCCATCGGGCCTATCGGTGACGACAGGAGGAACTCTCAATGAAAGCACCAATGTCGGTGTCAAAACCGGCGGATCTCGGGTAGGGGGTCCCGAACTGTGCGTCTAGGCGGATGGTAACATGAGACAAGGGACACGATGTTTTTACCCAGGTTCGGGCCCTCTCGATGGAGGTAATACCATACTCCTGCTTGATTAATATTGATGATATGGGTAGTACAAGAGTAGATCTACCACGAGATCAAGGAGGCTAAACTCTAGAAGCTAGCCTATGGGATGATTGTTGTTAGTCCTCGGACTAAAACCCTCTGGTTTATATAGACACGGATAGGTTAGGGTTACCTGAGTCAGTTACAATGGTAGGAGATCTACATATCCGTATCGCCAAGCTTGCCTTCCACGCCAAGGAAAGTCCCATCCGGACACGGGGCCGAAGTCTTCAATCTTGTATCTTCATAGTCTAGGAGTCGGCCGTGATGATAGTTAGGCTATCCGGACACCCCTAGTCGAGGACTCCCTCGGGTAGTTCAAGAGTAGATCTACCACGAGATCAGAGAGACTAAACCCTAGAAGATAGCCTATGGTATGATTGTTGTTAGATCCTCGGACTAAAACCCTCGGTTTATATAGACACGGATAGGTTAGGGTTACAGTCGGTTACAATGGTAGGAGATCTACATATCCGTGTCGCCAAGCTTGCCTTCCACGCCAAGGAAAGTCCCATCCGGACACGGGAACGAGTCTTCAATCTTGTATCTTCATAGTCTAGGAGTCCGGCCAAAGATGATAGTTAGGCTATCCGGACACCCCTAGTCGGGACTCCCTCGGTAGCCCACGAACGAGGCTTCAATGACGAGTCGTGGCGCATATTGTCTTGGCATTGCAAGGCGGGTTCCTCCTCGAATATTCCATAGAAGGTTTTGAACACCAGGATAGTGTCGGCTCTGCAAAACAAGTTCCACATACTACCGTAGAGAGAATAATTTTTGCAGATCTGCTTTGGCGTATTCATGGCGTGACATCACACCATGGCGGGCCTTTATATGAATCGTTTTTTACTGTCACGCCTCAGGGCGTTTAGCAAGGCTGTTTCCTTGGCACGTTTTATCAAAGCATAGATCGTGCCCCCTTATTCTGGGATTCTCATCAATACGGACGTGGGTAACCCATCCGCGCCATTGATTACTGGCGCTTGGGAGATAGCGAGTTTTACCGGGCTGGCGGGGGCGCATAGCCGTCCGTCCATATAAGGGATAAGGATCCACCTTTTCACCTACGCCTTCTTCCTCCTTTGCTCATCCATTTCCGTGCACTCGAGCTCCAGCGCCCAAGTCCGCACATCCCACCTCAACCTTCTCCAACTATGTCGGGAGGCGGGAGGCAGGTGGATGGCCTCCTCCGTCACGGAGGGCACATCACAAAGCTGCGGGAGGCGGATAATTGTCCGGCGACATCGCGTGTCGGCTCCCCAACAAGGGCAGCTCATTCCAACCCCAGGCCCCATGAGAGGTGGTGTTTCTCCCCACTTCCTCCATGGACTAGGTTTTCCACTTCACCCATTTGTCCAGGGGCTCATGTTCTACTCGGCCTAGACTTCCATGATCTGGCCCGAATTTCATCCTCAACATCTCGGCGTTTATCGTGGGTATGCGAAACCTTCCTCTGCATCAGCCCCACTTGACTTATGGCTGAAGATCTTCAATGTCGGCCGAAGGTAGTGGGCGGCCGCCAAGCGGAGTCTTGGGCGCCATGGTTGGCAAGATGGCCAAAGTCCTATGTCTCAAGGGCTCCTTTGTGGAGACAATAAAGGGGTGTGTCGGGGTGGTTCTACATCCTTGAGCAGCGACTCCAAATGGGTGGCGGCCCCAATTCGATCTGGCTTCCCCACGGCTCACATAATGGAAGAGCGGGCTGGCGTGGGGGAATTGGACGAGCTATCCGGACTCCAAACATGCGTCCAGAAACCTAGTGGACAAGAATCTCGGGCTTGTCAGCGTAATCCAGGTGATGCTCATCGCGGATTCTCCCATGCCAACAACGGGCCTTCAAATTGTGGGAGTTTGATCCGACCAGCACTCGACTCTGAAAAGGCTCTTGACCCTCGTGCGAAGATGCACGGAAGGTGCTTTTCAAGGCGCCGAGGCTCCCACATCCGCTCTTGAAGATCGCGGATTCAGCTCGCAGCGTCAAGCCAGCGAGTAAGTTATTTACCCTTTATGGGACTCTTTTTCATAGTTTGACTCTATGCAGGATCTAAAACTCCCTAGCCTTTAACGGGGTGGCTGAAGGCGTCGGGACAGATTAACATCCGGCCCCATTGCCGAAAGACCAGCGGACGCCCGATTGATAGGGCTGCTGGCTCCGGCACCACGTGGTGCGGAGAAGAAAACCAAGAAAGGAGGCCACGGGAACTCGAAGGAGCTCCGGCGCCCGAGCTGTCGGACTCATCATGCGACCACGGGTGGAATCCTCCTCACGAGGAAGAGGAGGAGAAAAAGCCTCTCCCCATCGGAGAGGGAAAAAAGGAAGGCCGCCCAGGTGGGAGGCGGAGGGTCAGAAGGGAGGACCCTTCCTCCGGACTTCTCAACCAACGTCGACAATGGCGAGGAGGTGGCCAACAAGGGCCAAGCCCTGGCGAGATCGTAAGTTCCAGTTCGAGAATAACTCACGGATTTTCATTTGTGCATAGTGTCTTCTAACGCGAATATAAACATAGCCCGCCCAAGGGCGATCTTGCCGCCGTCGGCGGCTCCTGAATCGTCGGATGTGAATAGCACTTCACTTCCGACCGCCTCTCTCCTCGTGGCCGCGGATGACACGGGTGGAGTTCAAAGGGGCCCAACCAGGAGGTGGTCTGGAGGCGCAAAGCGACCTCCGGACTCCCAGCGCAAAGGGAAAAACCCCGGAGGGCTCTAAGTCGGCACTATGCCGAACTCCGGTCGGGAACCAGCAGTGGTTCGGAGACCCGGCGGCCCCTTCATAAGAAGGGCAAGACTGCGACACGGTTACCTCCGTCAACGGAGGCACGGATAACTTGTTGGAGGTGCTGCGGCGCCTCCATCGACGAGGCACCGCACTATCATGAGTGCGGTGATCCGAAAGTTCGATCCGCCAGGCGGGCTGGTTGAAACCTACAAACCTTCTAACGGGCTTTGAGGTAAGTTTAGAATATGTAAAATATTACCGCATAGGCGGTAGCCCACGATGCTTAGTTGATTGTTAGGAAGAAAAGCGGACTAAGGATCTAAAAAGATATCTGTGAGAGTCTAACATAAGTATGTCAATATGCGAATCTGAGGCTCTTGCTTCTGACCTCTGCCGCCTTGGCTGCGGAGGTCAATGCATTGAAGCGAGCCTCGGCGGTCCGAGCGAGCTCGGCCTTGCCAAGAAGCAGCTCGAGGACAAGGAAGGTAAAGTAAAACCTTATTAAAGAAATACCTTATAGAAAGGATTCGGTTGCAAAAGATGGCAGGGAATAACGTGGGTATTGTAGGGGCCCTGAGCGAGGTGGCGACCACGAAGGAAGTGGTGTCCGTGGCGAAAAGAAAGCAGCCCTTGGCGCGCCAAGCGAGAGAAGGGGGAGGCGCGGCTGGCGGAGATGCGACAATAGCTCCAGGCTCTCGTGAAGAAACACGAGGTTTGGAGCATGACTCGAACCGAGTCGAGCTTGCCTCGCTCTTGAGAGTGCCAAAGCTGCTAAGGCCGGGCCCAAAAGCCCTCAAGAAATTGAAGCATTAAAGAAGATAGCGGCGGGTAAGGCATTCTTTATGCAAAGCAAGCATGTGAAGTGAATTACCTATTACTTACCGGATTCGAGCTCTCGGGGCGTTAGCAGATTTGCCCGTAGTGTAATGCGATCTTGCCGTGTTCTACCGCACCAAGGAGGGCTCGGCGGAGAAGGTGTTACGGTCTCGGTATCTTTGAGGCGGACATCCAGTGCCCCTAAGCAACCAGTGAAGCAGCTGGTCGAGCTCCTAAGGTCGCTGAACAGGCCATGAAGGGCCTCATAGTTGGTGTGGCCATTGGAAGCCATGCACAGGAGCTACTTTGGGCTGGTGCGGCGGCTGGTGGGCCTTTGTCCATGGATTAAAGTCATCAAGCGCTCCATTTGCATTGAAGGTGCCCGTCGGGCCTTGCCCGTGCTAAAGTGCTTGGGGCAAGCTGGATCGGAGAAAGCTTGTGACAGACGGGCCACCAAGGGCAAGGAGCATCGCATGCCGAAATGTACTATGAGGCGTCTGAAGGGTGCTTTCGCCGTATAGCGGATGAGTGCTCCAAAGATGTAATTTTTGAATAGACTCACATTTGTTATCACATGCGTTGAAAACTTGTTCATATCGCTAAGCAACGCTTGTTAATTTAAAATATTACCTTACATGCGGCCGTTTATCAAATTTGAGAGATGGCAAGTCGTTGGCTTCAGCCCCCATGCCACAGTCTTTGGGGTGTTAGGGATAAACTTGGCGATCTTGTTCCCATTCTTTGGTCCATCGAGGGAGCGCTGAGCATAGCGAACAAGGCAACGGACTTATAATGCTTGAACACTCTCCTTAGCCACATAATTCTATAATTTTAAATTTCAGCGAAGCCCTAGTATTCGGAAGACCGAGTTGAGGCGCTATCACGCCTGGCGGACAATTCGGTTCCTCGCTCTAAGCGGCATAAGTCTTTAGGGACTGAAAAAACCTCTCGAACAGCGACGGCTCTCGCCCTATCATGACGGTTAGTTTTAGCTTTCTCCAGAGGTGCTCAACCCAGCTCAACGAGGGCACAATCGCGTGGGTTCTCCGGTGCTACCTTAGCCGATATAGCGGGCGTAAGGTACCAAAACACGGGGCAGGAAAACCCAACTATTGACCCATGACATGATTTGGAGCCGATGCATATAATGCTATAAGTTGAGGTGCCGCACTTGTGAAAGTGTTAGGACTTATCACACCATGTTTTGGGGTACTTAAGCCCCTGGTGTATTAGCCATACCAAATTATGCGATTACGCAATGTCATAGATGAACATATATAATGGTAAAGAATGCAATAATAGGCAAGAGCTATATATTGGTTATTAAAAAGCGCAAATGAAAGCGAGCGATACAAATTGTGCGATAAGCAGGGATGGTACTATTGAACATGTCCCCCTCGGGGGTAAGCTGCGAGGATGGTATGTAAAACAGGTATAATGCTCGTGGTAGAGACCACTGGACACTCGGCGCGGTTTTACGCTTCCTGGCTGTTGCATCGTGAGTTGGCGCGAATGCGGACGGGGCTTCGGAAGCGAGTCTGAAAGTAAGAAAAAAGAAAAAGGAAAAGAATGACACAATCGGGGCCCACAGTGCGGTTGAGCTGTATGCAGGCGTGCCGTGGTCGTGCCCTCCCTTATGCCCATGGTATCTCGGAGCATAGTTATGTACGCGTAATCTTGGCCGCATAATTCGCGAGGGCTGGGGTTGGGGCGGATTACTCTGCGTTCTTGGATCGTGCGGGCGGTCTTGTTGTAGGTTACTCGGGCGGCTTGGCGGTGTCCGGACGTTTAGTGGCGGACTCAAAATTGCTGTGAGCTGCTGCTTGCACCTCCGCCCGCGAGGACGCCGTGTGCTGCTCCGTTCGGAGAAGGCGTTCGGTGTTTCCATTGACCGTGATTACTCCTCGAGGCCTGACATCTTGAGCTTGAGGTATGCGTAGTGCGGCACCGCATTGAACTTTACCGTCACGGTTCGTCCGAGCGATCGCGTGATAGCCGCTCGGAGCAGGACTATGTCGAAGATTAACTCTTAACGCCGGAAGTTATCCGGGATCGAAGACCACCGAGTGTAAGCGAGCATGTACAATTGGCCTCTACACCTGGTATGGCGCCTTTAAAGGTGCGTCTTTGTGGGTTTAATCCTTGAGGGTCTATGCCCATTTTGCGCCTGTATCTGATAAAGCAGGTTCAGGCTGCTACCGCCGTCCATCGGGACTACGGTGAGGTGAAATCCGTCAATGATTGGGTCAAGAACCAATGCGGCAAAACGCCGTGGCGGATGCTAGTGGGGTGGTCCCTTTGATCGAAGGTGATCAGGCAGGAAGACCATGGGTTGAACTTGGCGGCGGCTCTATCGCATATCGTCCCTTAGCGCGCTTCCTCTCCCTTTTGGGTATGTGGGTTGCGTATATCATGTTGACCGTCCGCACTTGTGTTGTAAAACCTCATCCTCTATTGTTGGCGGCGAGGCTCTTCCTCGTCATCGCTATACAGCCTTGTCGTTGTTTTCGGCGCTTAACACCTGCTTGCTTGAACACCCAACAGTCCTGTTGGTGTGATTGGCTAGATTTTGAGGTGCCATGTATCGCTGGCGATCAGTATTCGGTCCAAGTTGGGCGGGCCTGGTATTTCTTTTGAATGGTTTTTTACGCTGACGGGTTTAGAGCCTCTGAATCCGGCATTGACTACCGTATCTTCAGCATTATCGCCGTTAATGCGGTGCTTGTTCTTGTTTCGACGCGACCTGCCATTGCTGTCCTTGGTATCCGAACTACTAGGGTGTTTGGCCAAGTTGTTTCTTGAGCCAGCCGTCCTCTCCCGCGCAAAAGCGGGTCATGAGTGTGGTAAGGGCTGCCGTGGATTTCGGCTTTTCCTGTCCTAGGTGCCGGGCAAGACACTCGTCGCGGATGTTATGTTTGAAGGCTGCAAGGGCCTCTGCATCCGGACAGTCAACGATTTGATTCTTCTTGGTTAGGTACCGTGTCGAGGTGTCGGCTGATTCTTACGGCTGCTGAATTATATGGCTAAGGTCATCGGCGTCGGTGGTCGCACATATGTGCCTGGAAGTTATCAAGGAATGCGGCTTCGGGTCCTCCCAACAACCAATTGATTCTGGCGGCAAGCTGTTAAGCCAATGCCGAGCTGGTCCTTTAAGCTTGAGTGGGAGGTATTTGATGGCATGTAGATCATCACCGCGGGCCATGTGGATATGGAGGAGATAGTCCTCGATCCAGACCGCAAGATCTGTGGTACCATCGTATGATTCGATGTTTATGGGTTTGAAGCCCTCGGGGATTTGATGATCCATTACTTCATCTGTGAAGCATAGTGGGTGTGCGGCGCCTCTGTATTGGGCTATATCACGACGTAGCTCATATGAGCTTTGTCTGCTGTGTTCGGCCCGGACGGGTTTGCTGTATCCGGCGTGATGGTTATCATCACGTGTCGTTGGGCGCCCATGCGATTTGTAGATCGATCTTGTATGCTTTTCCTTATCCTCCAATATATCTCGCAAGTCCGGCGTGTTTTCCCGTGCCTTGGTACTTTTTGGCGGCGTCGAGTGCGGCTTGAGCGGAGGTCTAGAGGCCTCTCAGCCAGCGGCCATGGGGTGGCGGTCTACCATGTCGTCGCTGGTGACTTGGGTGCTTCCTCCTCTGATCGAGGCAACAGCCTGCGTTTGGGGTAGCTTTTGGAGGGGTGTTGAGTTCATACTCTTGGCTGCAAGGACTTGATTCATCATCATTAGCAGGTCTTAGTCAGCTCTAAGGCTGTGCTGCTTTTCTTGAGGCTGCTTGCCGTGGCCATAAGCCTACATTTGAAGCAGCTCTGTTGGGTGGGGTTCTCGAGGCACGACAAATTAAATGCGTCGTCGAGGCTTGCCTCATCTTGGAGGGCGGCGTAATTATCGTCCTCTACCTCTCTTTACGCGCCTTTGTCGTGCGGACTTCCTTCTCCTCCTCCTGCGCTAAGTCTGCTTTGGAGGGTTGTCTTCGGCACTATCCGGGGAGTTATTATCTCCCGTGCCGGAATCACCGTTTTTGCTGTGGCGGGATTTAGAGCGGCGCCGCTGACGTTGGCGCTTGAGATGTTTCTTGGAGGGGTCATCCTCCGCTGTTCCATCGCCGTTCCCATCTTTTGGGATGTCCACCATGTATATGTCATATGACGAGGTGGCCTTCCGGTGCCACTATGGCGCTTGGGTCTTGGTCGTCTCGGCATCGTCGTCCATACCGTCGATGTCTTGGTCGAAGTCTAGCATGTCGGTTAAATCATCGGCATGGCTACAAAGTGGGTGGTGGGTGGGCATTGAATTTCTTCGTCGTCCGCATCCCAACCTTCCTGACCGTAGTCGGCGGGGCTCTCCGGATAAAGAGAGACTTTAGTGAATTCAGGATGTCGCCAAAGCGAGTCTTGAAAGATGTCCTTGCGATGAACTCCATAACGGCGTGTCGGATTCGATTGGCGAGGCGTGGAGGTTGAATCCGGAGAGAGTCCGGCACCTTGGAGTCATAGCCTTCGCAAAGGACAGGGATGGTGTTCGGCTAGAGATTTCAGCCCCGGTGGTGTCAACCAACCATCCTCGTCGGCGAATCGGCTCCAAATTGATGGTCGGGCCGGACACTAGTGCGGCCTCCAGGACACTATTCGGTACGAGTTAGATCATGCCCATCGAGATAGTCGCGGGCAGCAGCTGCGGCTCGAATCCGTCGAAGATCAAGTCTCCGCGGATGTCGGCCGTGTAGTTTAAACTTCAAACCCGACTGGCGGCGAGGCGTAACTTTCAATCTGCTCCGGATGGCCAGCGAATTGGCCCGATGCAAAGCCGCCCGAATCTGAAGATCTGTCCGGGAGAAAAGTCTCACCAGGGACCGTGTCGTTGTTGATGATCGAAGGAGCCATCGGGCCTATCGGTGGCGACACGGAGGAACTCTCAATGAAAGCACCAATGTCGGTGTCAAAACGGCGGATCTCGGGTAGGGGTCCCGGGCTATGCGTCTAGGCGGATGGTAACGAGGAGACAAGGGACACGATGTTTTACCCAGGTTGGGCCCTCTCGATGGAGTAATACCCTACTCACCTTTATTAATATTGATGATATGGGTAGTACAAGAGTAGATCTACCACGAGATCGGAGGCTAAACCTAGAAGCTAGCCTATGGTATGATTGTTGTTAGATCCTCGGACTAAAACCCTCCGGTTTATATAGACACCGGATAGGTTAGGGTTACAGTCGGTTACAATGGTGGAGATCTACATATCCCTATCGCCAAGCTTGCCTTCACGCCAAGGAAAGTCCCATCCGGACACGGGACGGAGTCTTCAATCTTGTATCTTCATAGTCTAGGAGTCCGGCCAAAGATGATAGTTCGGCTATCCGGACACCCCCTAGTCCAGGACTCCCTCATCCTCCGTCGCCAAGTTAGGGCACGGTGGATTGAACTGCTCGACCTCCTTTTCTTCCCGTCTAGCAGTTCTTCAAGTGGTAAATATAACTCTATTTTTACCATATTTTTGATCCTCAAAGATTCATCTTTCTTACCAAAATTGGTTTACGGCTATACATGTTAGATCTATTACATGCATCTCATCTTGCCTAGTATATGCACTTAAGCTTCACAACTAGTTAGATTCCTCACTTGTACTTATTCACAGTTCATACAAATCTGGAACCAACTCTCGGCGTATAAGTGAATGTCTTAGCATCATGAGGTCAATGTCTTCAAACTGATTTATCTTCAAAATCTTACGAGAATGCATATGACCTCTTCCCTTCCCTCGCATCTCTAATCTTTCACGGTACATGTCCGTGGGAGAATCCCTTGGTTCTCATAGTGCGCATTAGTTTGCAGAATTCTTCTGACATCAAATTAACTCTCCAGAAGCAGTTCTGTTTGTCCAGCAAGCGCAAGCCTTTCAAGCCTGCGAGCGTGTTGAAGCCATTCAGTTTGAAATTCATGGCTGCGAGATAAATCAGTCGGGATGGGCGGCGGACAGCGTCGTGGGGAACCTCAAAAGATGCTGCTGATGACCTCGCGAGCTTTACAAGGCAGATCGAAGAAATTACAATCAGCGCCAAGACTAGAATCCAATGGATTAAATCGATATTAGGCTGCACAATGGTTCAAGTACAATTTAAGTGACCCGAGGAATCGCCAAGAAGAATGCTATCGAAGCCATTGGGGTGATATTATCTTCGAGGCCTTCCTCCCAAGAACATGGCTGAAGCTATTGCACAAGGTTTCTATCCTTGTATGGTCCGTGGACCTCAGCACGAGAATGTCGACCGCGTCATTGCTCGGTGTCGTGGCGATAATCTCTTCAAAGCGCAACTTCCGGCATGCAAAGGCTTGACCAAGGAAAACAAGAAGTCATTGGGATTAGACTTCAACCTGGTCCCTCTGCTCCTCGTCTTTGACGGCTCACGTGATGTTGAACCCAATGTCATCGGTCCTTTTCAAACCTTGATGGCCTCATCACTTACATCTTGGTCCAAGGTGCCAAGTGGATCACTCACGATGGCGATCTTGACTCGATGAAGCCCCAGCCCACTCCTGCTCCTGCTCTGCAACTTCAAAGCCGTGAAGCAAAAAGAAAGTCAAGGCTTCAAAGTCATTTGCTCCTCCAAAAGCTTCACGTGTGAAGCCAGCTCTTGCACCTCCTGAAGCTAGTGCAGATCGAAGATCAATCCGTATCTCCAAGAAGGCGGAGAAGAGAAAGAAAATTGTCAAGAATCTTGGCCGACAACGACTCCTGCTGCCATTCTGCGTGAAGAGCACATTGATCATCCCGATGATGAAGATATTGCAGATGATGCCCTTGAGCAACTTATCAAGAGCAAGGAAGAAGCAGAAATTTTCAACAATTTGCCTCTCTTTGATGTGGCAATCATCCATCACTTCATTGATGAGTGGTTTGACACCCCAAACATCATCTTTGAAGATCTGCAACTTCCTATTGGCCTCGGCGTCTCCTTCAATGGAGCCATTGCTTGAGCTAGCTCTTGCTCGGCGCATTGTTGAAGCTGAAGCATAGGATTGACTATGAGAAGGCTCAGTTCAAGAAGCATATGGCTGCACTCAGCGTGCAAGATGTCAAAAACTTCAAGGTCATGCTACGACCTCAAAGCCTTTCTCAAGAAGCGTGAAGAAGCCATAGGCTCTCGTGAGCACATGAAGAGTCTGGTGACAAGTGTGTGCTAGCCTACAATGAAATTTGAAGCGCAAGGCTCTTGGCCGTCTGGCATTGACCCCAGAATGGCTGCAAAGAGGAAGAAGTCTTGATGACCATGCTGCACCTTCAAGGCGGGAAGAACCCATAGTCTTCCCAAGCAGCATGGTGGCTCAAAGCCAAAGGTCAGTCAACCGCTTCTAAGCGAGAAGAAGAGCGAGGGCTGCGAAGCTGAAGCCGAAAAAAAAACATCCTAAAGCCTCGATGCTGCTCCTCAAGAAGAAGCTCAAGACCAAGAAGAATCGGGCTGCTCCCACAGGCCCTTGGTAGTTGAACCCATTTCAGTGGTTAGTCCTGTACGCAACCCAAGAACTACACATGACTATTCATGAGCACCTTCCACAGAGGCTCACGAAGGTGAAGAGATTCAGCGATTGATCCCATCACTAATGAAGACATTGGTCACCATGACAATGTTGAAGATGATGAAGTTCTTCCTCAAATTGAATACAATGTGGTATCATCGCTTTGTTAAATGCGAATAAGCGAAATCATCGACATTGAGTAGTCTGTGGCGCCAATTGCTCGAGGATGCTTCATGGGCTGATCGCCCGCAACAATAAGACTCCCTAGTACTCCCCAACAACAAGTCACTCCCCAACAACAACATCAAGAAGAAGAGGAAGACTTTGAGGCCCGGCCAACCCCATCTCAAAGGCGTCGCCAGACATTTGCGAGCTTTGCAAAGGTCAAAGGCCTCAAGTACCTCTCGGCGTTTGAGAAGAAGAAGAAGCGTGTCCCTACACCCCAGTAATTGAAGAAGTTATTCCTGATATCAACATGTCGATGCCGACCCTCCGGCTCCTCAAGTGGAGGTTGAAAACATTGAGGCTGCCACCTCCAACACCAATGAAGCCAATAGCGTGGTCATGGCTGAAGCAAATGTGAACTGCACCAACAGCTCTGAAGCCAATGAAGGAAATGTGCTGAAGCCAATGAGGCAAGCTGCTCACAAGCATCTGTTGAGCAGCCTCAAGCCTCGATTGTTGCCCTTTGCTCGATTCATACCAAGGCCCTACACAATTGAGCAAGCATACAACTATGGTCGACTAATCACGATAAGATGGCCGTTACGGTCC
The DNA here is from genome assembly GCA_021605205.1 of Aegilops longissima. Taxonomy (NCBI): domain Eukaryota; kingdom Viridiplantae; phylum Streptophyta; class Magnoliopsida; order Poales; family Poaceae; genus Aegilops; species Aegilops longissima. Next base: position 525,517,893 of record CM038681.1, on the reverse strand, counting down.
CTCCGCCTCATGCCTCTGGTCCTCGGTTTGAATATCATATTGCGCATAGGCCTCGGTCCGAAGCCAAAGCCAAGACGCCAAGGTTTCGAGCCTTGCCACCTCTGAGTTCTTTCAATGCAAATGGCTTCAAAGCCCACAACACTTTCTTTGAAGAGCAAGAACCCCTACACAAGGCCAAGGATATCATCGACCGTTTGGAGCTATCGACAGCAAGCTATTACTCCTGCGTTACGTATGATCAAGGCGCATTTTCCCTCATATGCGCCTCGACAACTGAAGCCATTCTTTGGACTGCCGTGTAGAAGAAGCACTTGATTGCTTCGTGATGCGAGTGCTGCGGCCGTAACGGACAAATAACCTTGGAATGAAGAACTTGTGCTTCAATTCTATGCTACCCTCATGGCTACTACGAGATAATAAGACATGGGTTCTCGGTGGATGACGGAAATGTTCATCATGAAGCCAAAGCTCTTGGCGTCATTGAGCTCACAGGCCTACCTACTCCGGAGAGCTGTTTGAACCTGGTTGTCAACTCCACCACGATGCCTTTGGAGAGCATCTTCCATAAGCGAGCCCAACATGAGTCAAATGTTGAGCATGATGAAGCCTCGCCACATGGCGGCTGAATACCCTCGAGAATTCTTTGTTGATGACCTTGAGTATCGCCTCGTACAATATATCACATCATCAGGCGAACTCTATGGACAATCAAAGGGCATTCATCATCAGCAAAACTTGAAGGAGCCATGAAGACATTGGTCTTTTACATCCTCAATGGCATCAGCTTCAATATGCAAGAATTCTTCATCAGGCAATTGGCTGCGTCTGGATCAGATCTTTTTGGTCTGAAATTTTATGCTCCATGGGTCATGCGCCTCATCAAGATGCACTCTGCTATCAACTATCAACCTACGCTCGCAATCATCGATCTTTCTACGAGAGGTTGATATATGGATTGAAGCCATATACCAGAGCACCTTAAGCGCCACTTTGTCTTGAATCTGAGATCACCATAGCTTCACTCAACCCATGGAAGGTGTCCAAGCGTTATCTTGTGTCTATCCTCGGCTGGGAACACTCGTCGCCTCACCGTCATAACTGAAGCTCTTGAGAGCACTATTGCACAAAGGCCTCGAAGCGCTCTCGCGTCCTAAATAACCGAGAACTTCTGTGGCCTTTGCATCGAAAACAAGATAAGCATCACTCTGGCTCAGCGACAAGCTGCAAAGCCTCTTGGTGGGCGTCAATCGCATTCGAAAACCTTGCCACCAAGAATGCTTTTGTCACTCACGAGACACTGTCGGCGATCATGGATGAGTTTGACCTGCTCGATCTTTGAAGCAGATCTTCAAGGCGATGGCTTCCTTTGAGCAACTTCAATTTTGACTCCACTCCTCCACGGAATGCAGTCCTCTGACGAACTCCATCACTTGAAGACTCGACTATTCTTCCTCCACGGCAGCTGTCAATGCGAGTGATCAATGATGAAGATGATGCTACTTCACGCCCCCTACTTACGCGCGCGACCTTTGCACCAAGTTAAATGCACGCCAACCAACAATGACAACCTGCTGCATCTTCTACTTACGAAGAGGGCGAGTAGGCGCTCTATGTCTTCAAACCTTTTGGTCCTTCTTGACAAAGGGGAGAAGCATATGAGTTTGATAGTCTTCAAGCGGTTTCATAAGGCGGTTGCATAATATTTTGCCTAGTGTTTACAACTCTCTCTTTTGATACATTTGGTTCTTTGAGTTGTAACACTTAAACTCGATGGTAAATGCGCTACTTATTTGCTTTACTGCAGTGCGATGATAAATTCCGCGTATGCGATGATAACTTCCGCACTTAGATCATTCTGACGTCCATTTTTCATTATGCATGTCATTCTCTTAGTTATATCATTTCATGCATGATGAATTATCTTCATAAGTTGAAGAGGATCTCCACAAGTACAACCTGCCATGTGCATTTGCATTCCAAAAGCAAACTACTTATATGCACATCTTGAGGAGGCCTTTGCCACTTATGAAGACAATTCCCTATCCTTTACAATTTCACATACTTTATCCCGTTGAAAACTTCAACGGTTTGTCATCAATCACCAAAAGGGGAGATTGTAAGTGCATCTAGTGCCACCTAGTTGGTTTTGGAGTATTGATGACAAATGTGGTTGAGGACTAATCGTTTGTGAGAATTGCGGGATACTTGCAGTAGTGTCCCCATTGATTCGGTTTACCTACGGAGATGACCCTAAAATGTATGAAGACATTGGCGAAAATGGTGGTATGTGAAGATATTCACATTGAAGACTATGACATGAGAAGACATTGAGTGAAGACTATGGGCCTTGAAGGCGTGTCGTTTCGTTGTTTCCTTTTCTTCTTTGTTGAGTCGTAGGAACCACCGTCTTTGTTAAGTGGGGTCCAAGTGATCAAGTCAGAATGGTGAAGTGATGCTCAACCCAAATCCTATGTCTTGGCGAAGACAATGAGAGCAAAACTTATCCGAGCTGGATGAGTCAGCTTTGCTTGTAGCCTAAGTAAAGTTGCGTGTGTGTTTGAAATCGACCATTGGAACACGTGTCGGTTCCTTAGTGACCGGGTCATTTCGGACATATCAGGTCGGGTTTCCTAGTGGCTATAAATAGCCCACCCCTACACCATAAATTGGCGGCTGCTCAAAGTTAGTGCCGGCTTTTGTCGTTTGAGAGCAACCCACCTCAAAGCCTTTGAGAGAGAAATCCTTGCGAGGACAAAGCCCAAACACCCGAGCCAAGAGTGTTAGGCATCACTGAAGTCATACATGCATGTGACACGAAGACTTATTACACTTGAGGACTATGAATCCTCCGGCCGGTTAGGCGTCGCGTTCTGAGCATCCAAGAGTCATTGTGGATTGCGGTGAGCATGATGCTGTGAAGGTTGGAAGTCTACCTTGAAGACTTACCCGAGTGATTAGGCGAGGACTATGTGTCCTTAGCTCAAGGGAATAAGGTGAAGGCGGTCTTGAGTTGAATCTCAGCCTCCCTAACGGATGTACAGTTGTCCTGACAAGCTGGAACTGAGTCCAACAAATCATGTGTCTTCAACAAGTGGTGGTTCTATCTTCTCCTTCTCCTTACTTAGAGTTTGTCTTCGTGAATTCATTGCCTATTTGTCATACCTGTTTGACTTCATTGCTTGACTACTTTTGTTGATTGGCTTCTCACTATCTTCCATCTTGATCCTACTACCAAGCTGCTATTAGTCTTGTACTTTCACGTTATTGCATACTTGACTATGGTGCCTTGTTGTAGTTTATCTTCATTGCATATCAATTAGGTCATTTCTATTGTTTGTATTTGAAACATCCGTGTTTTGAAGACTTTCCTAAAAATCGCCTATTCACCCCCCCTCTAGTCGATAACTAGCACTTTCACCTTTAAATTTGTACTTAACTGTATGCTTGTCAATCTCTACAACACTCCCTGGACTAGCCGTCTCCACTTCAGCTTTTAAGGTGTAAAGCAACTGAAAACTCTCATTCCATGGACCATTAATCCTATCAAGAGCCCTTTCCTTAGCATAGAAAATCTTCATGTATTGTACATTAATCTTGTACTTCTCAAATAGCTTCCCATGGAGTGCTGTTGGACCAATTGTTGGTGTTTCCCTCACCCAATCCAAGATTGCATCTGCCACCCACCTAGTCTTTGCAAGCTTAAATTTGTCCTTTCCCCCTCCCCTCCAAGTGGGCAAGTGTGCCCGTGTGGGTTTCTTTTTATCTGAAACAAAATGAAAAATGATGTCAAATACAATTAAGAAACAGTACACATAATCTGAATATAGAATGAATAAATAATCTGATAACAATATTCAGTTGTAATACCTGAATCAATTTGCTCTTTCGCATAGTGGATGCATGCAACCTCCACTTCCACCTATCATAAGGGCAATGAACAGTGAATCTTCCTGGCTCACTCCTACCAACGTCATAAGAGTTTTCAATGAGAATGCAATATGTAGTCACTGCATTACGACAGTTCACCATCGATTCGAATACGGTTCCTGGAGTAAGGTCAAGATTCTCCCCGTTCCACTCAATTGTTGGCATGTCCTCACCATCCTATTCTTGTAAAACTAAGGAGTCGATGTTCTCCTCCCTCTCTTCATCATCAGTGTCATCAAATAGCACGGCTGCTAGGCTCCTCTGCATATTGATCTTCCACTGCCTGTTAACTGACTCTATCTACCAGTTCAGGGAATAGAATCTCATCCTCATCATCATGTCGAGGCACTTCCTCGTCAGACTCTGCATCTACTTCTACATCAAGTGCGGAAGGGAGAGGAGAAGTGGCAGAATTATTGGCAGCCGACATGTTGTGGCTTTCAGAACCACTAGGTTTACTTGGTCTCGACCTACAAGAGTGCGAGGGCTTCGCTATTAGCGAAGGCAGATGATGTCGAACACCCTTGGGATCGTTGTTTGCGTGCACGAAGCACACCGATATGGATTTTACCAAAGCAGTGTCATCATTAAAACTAAATAGCAATCCCATATGCTCATCACAAGTTAATGGGAGAAATCTCTGCTTTCGTCTTGCCGAAATATCTCGGTTCAACAACATCGGCGGGGGCTCCACGGATACTCTGTGAGTGCCTCGGAAATCTGAGCGAAATGCTGGTTTCTACAACTTTAGGATAGAAAATCCAGAAATCACACGTTTTAGTTCCACGCAGCTCGCTAGTTTCCATTCTAACCACCAACCGAAAAGCAAGTGCAGGATCAACCCTATTCAATTGAAATAAGATAAAGAAGCGCGATTAGGCGAAAAATTTCAGATAAATTAAGCTGATTCACACCAATGGTGGTCAAATATAGCCTAATTTATGGATCTCTAATCAATTTGAGAGGAAAAGCGATGCTTACCGGGTGGAATCCATGAATTATCATCCTCTGATTCGACCCAATCATCTCCACAATCGATGGGCTGGGCGGGGTGTGCCCCCGACATCGCTTCCTAATCCTAGATGGGGAGAGAGGGTAGATCTTGTGAGGCGGCACAACTGCTTGGCGGCGACAAGAGTCTTGGCGTAAGCGACACGATGACAGCGGCGGAGGCGGCGGAAGGCTGGATCTGATTCAGGTTACCGTGAGTGTCAGTTTCGTGGGTCCACTAGTTACCACGTAACGGTCAAAATGTGGACTCCGCCCTACGCCCCACTAGTCATAGTTAAGGGTCAAGCCATTGACCTGACGGCAATATCCACCATGACCAGTCTGAGGGTTTCGGGCAAGGGAGTGGGGAAAAGTGAGCAAAAGTTAAGAGTGTGGGGATGAATGAGTAGAACTAACGAACCAGGGGCACAGAAATAAAAATCCCTTGATTATATGGGACCGTTTCCTTCCTGTAATGGGTATACACATATTTTAGTTGCTGTTGATTACGTTACTAAGTGGGTAGAAGTTATTCCAACTAGTAGTGCTGATCATAACACCTCTATTAAGATGCTTAAAGAAGTTATTTCTCTGAGGTTTGGAGTCCCTAGATACTTAATGACTGATGGTGGTTCACATTTTATTCATGGTGCTTTTCGTAAAATGCTTGCTAAGTATGATGTTAATCATAGAATTGCATCTCCATACCACCCACAGTCTAGTGGTCAAGTAGAATTGAGTAATAGAGAGATTAAATTAATTTTGCAAAAGATTGTTAATAGATCTAGAAAGAATTGGTCCAAGAGACTTGATGATGCATTATGGGCCTATAGAACTACATATAAAAATCCTATGGGTATCTCTCCGTATAAAATGGTTTACGGAACAACATGTCACTTACCTCTCGAACTAGAACATAAGGCATATTGGGCCATTAAAGAGCTCAATTATGATTTCAAACTTGCCGATGAGAAGAGACTATTTGACATTAGCTCACTTGATGAGTGGAGAACCCATGCCTATGAGAATGCCAAACTGTTTAAAGAAAAAATTAAAAGATGGCATGACAAAAGGATACAAAAGCGTGAGTTTAATGTAGGTGATTATGTTTTGTTATACAACTCTCGTTTAAGATTTTTTGCAGGAAAACTCCTCTCTAAATGGGAAGGTCCTTACGTTATCGAGGAGGTCTATCATTCCGGTGCCATAAAAATCAACAACTTCAAAGGCACAAATCCGAAGGTGGTGAACGGTCAAAGAATCAAACATTATATCTCAGGTAATCCCATAAATGTTGAAACCAATGTTATTAACACCGTAACTCCGGAGGAGTACATAAGGACACTTTGAGAATGGTTCGGACTCGAAAGGAATAGGTATGTGATGCGGTAAGTAAACCGACTCCAAAAAAGTTCTAATAGCAATTTTTCTCCGTTTTGGAATATTAAAAAAAAAGGAAAATAAGAAGTAGTCCGAAAGGGACATGAGGCATCCACGAGGGTGGAGGGCGCGCCCTACCCCCTGGGCGTGCCCCCCGCCTCGTGGGCACCTCGTGTGCCCTCCGGACTCCGTTTTCTTGCACGATACTTCTTTTGGTCGGTAAAAATTCATTATATAATCTCCCGAAGGTTTTGACCACGGTACCACGACAAAATCCTCCGCTTTTGTTTCAAGCTGTTTTTCTGACAGATCTAGATCACCATAGCGTCTTCAAGCGCCCCCAAGGACAAGTTTTCGAAGGTCATAAACCCCTACCTAGCAAAGGTGCTGCAACACCCTCAAACCATTGAGATGCATGAGGGGTGCTGCACATCCTTGATGTTGAGGAGCAAGGAGGACGGGCGTGGAGACAAGACTCGAAGCAATGGAGCAACAAGTTTTCAAGTGCTAGGGATGGTGAATGTGGACTCAATGCCAACCATATGATGATCACGGAGTTCACCAACAACCACAAGCTGGATGCCAAGAACATTGGGAGACCATCTTCAAGCTTCACGAGAAAATCGAGCACCTCAAGCCCGGATCTATGACCTGCAAAACCAAAGCGTGAGTATGAATATAGATTCAAGAGGATGAGTTTGGCTGCAGATTTGAGGATCCCGGAGACTCGATCATCCTTCTATGATGGTGAGCCTATGCCTTGGAAGATGGACGACAAGCCTACATCATCAACAACTCCATCATCACCACCTCCGAAGAAAGAGACATAAATACATGGGTATGGGCACTCCCCTTGGCAACTGCCAAGCTTGGGGGAGGTGCCCTGGTATCGTATCACCATCACACTTCTATCTTTACCGCTTTTCTTAATTCGATCCTTTTAGTTATATCTTGATCTAGTAGAATAAATTTAGTATGATCTAGCTTTGAGTTTTTGTGTTGATCCTTGTCTATGTAATCGAGTCCGTGAGCTACATATAATAAAGATTAGTCTTGAGTCAAGGGCTTGGTTATCTTGCTATGATCTTGAGGAATAAAAGAAAAAAGAAAGAATACAAAGAAATAAAGAGATCATATTGATCTTATGGAAGTAATGACTTCACATATAAAGAGTATGATGAATAAAAGTTGTTGAGAGTTGACAAACATAGTTTTGGTCATCGTTGCAATTAATAGGAAGTAATAAAGAAAGAGGTTTTCACATATAAATATACTATCTTGGACATATTTTATGATTTTGAGCACTCATTAAAATATGACATGCTAAAAGTTGATGTTGGACAAGGAAGACAACGTAATGGGTTATGTTTTCTTATATCCGAAATAAATTATATTGTCATGGATCATCCAACATGTTGAGCTTGCCTTTCCCCCTCATGCTAGCCAAATCCTTTGCACCAAGTAGGGATACTACTTGTGCTTCCAAATATCCTTAAACCCAGTTTTGCCATGAGAGTCCACCATATCTACCTATGGATTGAGTAAGATCCTTCAAGTAAGTTGTCATTGTTGCAAGCAATAAAAATTGCTCTCTAAATATGTATGATCTATTAGTGTGGAGAAAATAAGCTTTATACGAGCTTGTGATATGGAAGAAATAAAAGTGACGGACTGCATAATAAAGGTCCCTATCACAAGTGGCAATATAAAGTGATGTTCTTTTGCATTAAGATTTTGCGCATCCAACCATAAAAGCACATGACAACCTCTGCTTCCCTCTGCGAAGGGCCCATCTTTTATTTTTGTCTTATACCTTATACAAGAGTCATGGTGATCTTCACCTTTCCTTTTACACTTTATCCTTTGGCAAGCACTATGTGTTGGAAAGATCACGATATATATATATATATATATATATATATATATATATATATATATATATATATATATATATATATATATATATATATATATATATATGTGTTTGTATATCAATTGGATGTGGGTTTCAATAAAGCATTATTGTTGACATTACCCTTGAGGTAAAAGGTTGGGAGGCAAAACTATAAGCCCCTATCTTTCTCTGTGACCGATTAAAAATTCGTACCCATAAGTATTGCGTGAGTGTTAGCAATTGTGAAAGGCTAAATGATAGTTGAGTATGTGGGCTTGCTGAAAAGCTCTTATATTGACTCTTTCTGATGTTATGATAAATTGCAATTGCTTTAATGACCGAGATTATAGTTTGCTAGTTTTTCAATGAAGTTTCTGATTCATACTTTACATTGTGAATAGATTGTTACTTCAGCGATCATATAACAATATATATATATTGCTATCCTAAGAATGATCATGATGCCCTAGGTAATAAGTATGTTATTTTATTGACACCTCTATCTCTAAAAATTTGGACATATTTTTCGATATCGGCTTCGCTTGAGGAAGCAAGCGAGGTCTTAGCTTGGGGAGTTGATCGTCCATTTGCATCATGCTTTTATATCGATATTTATTACATTATGGGCTGTTATTACATTATGTCACAATACTTATGCCTTTTCTCTCTTATTTTACAAGGTTTACATGAAGAGGAGAATCTTTGGCATTGGAATTACAAATGGAAAAGGAGCAAATATTAGAGACCTATTACGCACAACTCAAAAGTCCTAAAACTCCACGAAAGTCAGTTTTGGAATATATTAAAAATATTGGTGAAGAAAGCACGGAGGGGGCCACCCATCCACGAGGTGGGGCGCTCTACCACTGGCGTGCCCCCTGCCTCGTGGGCCACCTGGAAGCACCCCGACGCCCAACTTCTAGTATAAGGTGTCTTTTGCCCTGGAAAAAAAATCAGAAGGAAGCTTTCGGGACGAAGTGCTGCCGTCGCGAGGAGGAACCTTGGCGGAACCAATCTAGAGCTCCAGCGGAGCTGTTCTGCCGGGGAAACATCCCTCCGGGAGGGGGAAATTGTCACCATCGTCATCACCATCGATCCTCTCATCGGGAGGGGCTCAATCTCCATCAACATCTTCACCAGCACCATCTCCTCTCAAACCCCAGTTCATCTCTTGTATCCGATCTTTGTCTCAAAACCTCAGATTGGTACATGTGGGTTGCTAGTAGTGTTGATTACTCCTTGTAGTTGATGCTAGTTGGTTTATTCGGTGGAAGATTATATGTACAGATCCTTTATGCACATTAATACCCTTTGATTATGAACATGAATATGATTTGTGAGTAATTCGTTTGTTCACGAGGACATGGGAGAAGTCTTGTTATAAGTAGTCATGTGAATTTGGTATTAGATTCGATATTTTGATGAGATGTATGTTGTCTTTCCTCTAGTGGTGTTATGTGAACATCAACTTCGTGAAACTTCACCATTGTTTGGGCCTAGGGAAGGCATTGGGAAGTAATAAGTAGATGATTGGTTGCTAGAGTGATAGAAGCTTAAGCCCTAGTTTATGTGTTGCTTCGTGAGGGCTGATTTGGATCCATATGTTTCATGCTATGGTTAGGTTTACCTTAATTCTTCTTTCATAGTTGCGGATGCTTGCGAGGGGGGTTAAAAAGTAAGTGGGATTCTTGTCCAAGGAAGGGCAGTACCCAAGCACTGGTCCACCCACATATCAAATTATCAAAATGTGACATAAATCATATGAGCATGATGAAAACTAAGCTTGCGATAATTCCCATGTGTCCTCGGGGCGCTTTCCTTTTATAAGAGTTTGTCCAGGCTTGTCCTTTGCTACAAAAAGTTGGGCCACCTTGCTGCACCTAGTTTACTTTTGTAACTTGTTACCCGTTAAATTGCCTTATCACAAAACTATACATTCTTGATAATTTCGGTGCTTGAGAGAATACCTTCTTGAAAACTGCTTGTCATTTCCTTCTGCTCCTCGTTGGTTCGACACTCTTACTTATTGAAAGGACTACGATAGATCCCCTATACTTGTGGGTCATCAGCAAACAGCCGACTCAGATGAACTGTTTGCGATGAAAAATTATCTTCTGAGCCAGTTAATCTGAGTTAGTTTGTGTACGATTATGTGTGTACAAAAAACTTTGAAAATGCAAACTAGTTGCTTGCGGTGGCTAGGAGTCAGAATATGAAATCACAATTGGTTGCTTAAATAGTGATCAATTAGTCAGAACAAATATCCCAATTTTGCTAAGTAATATGAGCATGGAGAAAGTTGAAAGGACACTAACATCGATCAGACTTTGATCGGTGATGGCGTTAGAAGTAAACATCCATATTAATTAGACCAGGCTGTGGTGCACGCACTAGAATTTTATTGCCATCTTTCAGTTCATAACACTTAGACATTTTTCTCCAAGGTCCGCATTAAAATAGGGTGACCATCTTTATCAAGTTTCGCTAACCTAGTCATTGTAAATCCATGCTGCGTTGTCAATATGACATCACAGGAGTCATCAAGAAAGTAAAGCCCAAGATTTCCTTCTACTCATGTTCTTGCAAAGCAAGGGATGTCTTGCTTGAAATGAAAATTAAGATAAAAATAGATATATTGAAATAACGAGCAAGTTGCAAATATGGGAGTAATTGATAGAACAGATCAATATATAGATGAAAGCAAAGTACAAAAATATAGAATTAAAAATAGATAATGTAACAAAGATTTGATGCAAATATATAGATAATGTAGCAACATACGGTATATGTTCACAAATTTAGGCCATGCCGACCGTGGTAGGTTGAGATTGAACATACCGAGCACTCCTTGAAGTCATCTGGAATGGTGAGACAGAACTTCGTTTCCGACCGGCCATGACCATAGTTGCCCGATTTGTGCTCGCACTATGGACACATGAATGAACACCCACGAATCAGCTAGAATAAAAATGATTCCACTGTGATTTCCGCCGGTTTATTAACAACGACGGACGGACTGCGATAAGAGATGAGTGAATATTTCGCTAAGTTGATTACCTTCTCTATGAGAAAAATCCCTAGCTCAATCCCGTAGAAAACCCTAATCGACCTGAGTCTAGAATGTCGATGCGGATAGGCGACGAAAAGCAGTAGGGGTGAAATCCCGTGCCGTTTGGAGCGCGACCTACACCCGCCGCCAACAGCCGTCGAGCTTAGGGTGCAGAGTTGCGGAGGAGTCCGCGGCGAGTGAGTGGGGATGAAGTGGGCGAGGGTTTTCTTTTTCTTTTTGCATGTGTGAGTGAACACACACAGTTCCTGAGCGGCGGTGTCGGTGTACAAAAATAGAGACGCGCTTTTGTACCCCTTTACGTGCAGGCGATGAGCCGCGCCTGTTTCACCCAAGCAGAGCAGGGAGGTGAGCCATAGTAAGACGAAGCCCAAGACAATTAAAAGCAAAGCCAAGGCCAAGACCACAAAGAAGGAGGGGCAAAGCAGGTTCCCCGGCAAGACCCTTGCAGGCGACCTCGGCGGCCCCGGCAAGACCCTTGCGGGACAGCTCGCCCACCAGCAGGCGAGCCACCCTTGGGCCCGACCCCTAGCGCCATCACCGGCGTGGGGCGAGGGCTCGGGAAGGCACCTCTGTGGTGGCATGCAGATCTTTGTGAAGACATATTCAAGATCGGATGAGGATTAGAAAGCGATGATTCTCGGCAAGATCCCTGCCGGAAGGCCACGAGACCCCGGCAAGATCCTTGCAGGGGGCGGCAACCGCATGCAGGCAAGACCCTTGCCGGGCCACCCGGCAAGGCCCTGCCAAGGGCGCCTGGCCAGGGCCGCCACCAACAGCGGGACTGGCCTCCACCACCGTTCACATGCAGCTGCCAGCCCAACCAGCTGGGCGGGCACAATGTGGCAACATGCAGCTCGAGCCAACTCGCCAGGCGCTGCGTGGCGGCATGCAGATCTTCGTGAAGGCTCGGCCACGCGCCACCTCAGCTGCTGGCTGCCTACATAGCACCATGCACCTCCTTTGGGCCAGGAGTGCGTGTCAAAGCGAGGCGCAGCAGCAGGGCGGGGCAGGCCTTGCCCCGTCCCCAATAAAGCAAGGGACACCTAAGCTATGCATTAAATCGTCTTGTCACATGTCTGACGATAAGCTCGAGGGCCTTATCGCCTTTCCACCTCCCGTGTGTCCCTGTGGCTGCCCTTTCAACTATAAAGGAGGCCCATGGCATCTTTGGAGGAGGATTCGGCTCTTTGAGACCACGCTGTGACCACAGCTAGTTGAGAGCTCAAGAACTCTCAAAATACACCCACCAAAGCAGGACTAGGGTTTTATGCATCCTCCGGCCCGAACACAGGGTAAACAATCCTTGTGCTGTCTACTAGCCTGCTCTCCTCACAACCCTGCGCCCGGCAACCGTGGTAAGGATTCTCGTGATCCCATAGGTGTCGTTCCGCACCGACATCTTTAAGCGCGCTAGGTAGGCGCAATTGTGAGAATCTGGTGCAGTAGTTAGCCTAGCAGTTCTTCGTCACCATGGCCCCTAAGAAGAAAGCGGCCCACGGTGGTCAGCTCGTTAGGGCAGAATGGCCCGTGCAGTCGCAGACGAGCAGCGAGCGAGCAGCGGACGGTCGCGAGCAGGACCGGCAGCGGCCCTTGAACACCGGCATCGCCTAGGCAGTCGAACTGGCGGCGGCGTCGTCTGGCGTGCGAACGACCGGCTACGTCGCGGATCAAAAGGCGGGCAGGGCCCCAGCGGCGGCGCGGGGCCCTCGAAGTGTCGTTGTGCCGACTCCGGCGCGTGGCGACCTCGAGGCGCCTCCACCGGCGACCACCGCGCGTTCTTCCCATGGTGTCTTGGCGCGGTAAGCGTCACCACGTTGGTGACCACAGGCACCGCCAGCGGAAGAAACACATGCTTCATCGGCAAGATGAAGGGTTCGACACCTTCGCCCGAAGCTGGTGAAAATGGCACACATCGCTGGGTCATGGCGAGACTCCTTCTAACATAGTTAGAAATCGAAACCTTGCCGATCCACGCAGTATCGCCGCCGCCCACACCAGCGGAAGCTTTGGCGCGCACGCACCTGCTCCTCGATTTCCCTCCTGCTGCTGAGAAGCTCGACGAGTGGAGGGCCACCATCCGGAGCCTCGTCGCCGTCGCCAACAAAGATGATCCGCGACCAGCGGGGCCCTCGGGTCGGCGCCCCACCGAGCCACCACATGTTGGCGTTGGGAGGACCGAGGAAGCTGCGGCCACGGTGCACCCTCCTCCTACTCGCCAGCCGCTGCGGGTGTTGGCCCGTCATGACGACGCTTGTGATAACATCTCCATAACATCGTCCGACCCGCGGACCCTCTGCTACCAGCGCGAGGTCCTTCGGGAACGAGCTCACGAAGATGCTCGAACCACCGTCGGCGTCGGCAGCAGCGCCGCTAATCGGACAGCGGGCAGGACCGCTATGGACCACCGACACGGGGGCTCCGGCCCTACCTTACGAGGTGGGCTGCCCGGCCTTCTACGTGAGCTGCGGCAGTTCGGTGGCCGTCCACCGCTGCGTTCAAGCCCGACATCGGCGAGAAGTACAGCTGGCAAAACCCATCCGTCCAAGGTTCCTCGGCATCTACACCATCGCGATGCGGGCTCTGGGGCTCGCGACGACAAGGTGCTGCCAACTATTTCCCGCTGGCGCTCAAGCTAATGTGATGTCTTGGTTGATGCACTTGCGGTGGATTCCATTTCTTCTTTATCGGATCTGTGCCATGAGTTCGTTGGCGCCTTCACGAGAGCCACCAAGATCATGGCCAGGCGATGATCTGCACATCATTCCCGGAAGGAAGGGAGACCTGCGCAAAATATATCGAGAGATTCAGCGGGTGCGATACAACATCCCGACATTCATCCGCCGCTGTGATTAGCGCGTTCCGCGAAACGTCGCAATCCCAAGATACCGCGAAGAGCTGGCGATGACCAAAGTTAAGGGCGTGTCGAGCTCTATGTCTGGCGATAGAGTGCGCCCGGGCTGAAGAGGTGAGAAGTACCCGGAGAAGGCGCCGGTAGCGAAACCGACTCTACCGATGAAAGCGCGCTACCCGAAGAGGAAGGGCGGCGTCATAACGAAGCGCAAAGGCAAGATCGTGCTTGCCGTTGGCGGATCTGACGACACGGTGTCGATAAGAAGGTCAGCGAGCGCCCATGGCAAGAGATTTTTGGATCGCCACAGCCGAGCCTTGGCGGCTACCGACAAGCCAGGAAGCTCCGACAAGCAATCTTGCAAGATCCACCGCACGAAGGGCCACGACCTCGAGAACTGCCGGCAAGTCGAGCTGCTTCTGAGAAGAAAAAAGGCTGAAATCGAGGCGGGACAAGGAGAAGGACCAGGGCCGGTGCGGAAGGGTCGAAAAAGAAGCGTGGTGGCCAAGGAGGCCGCATACAGCAGGACAACCAGCAAGAGAGGCCCGCTCGGGGCGCGACAAGAAACAAGAAGGCAGCGATCTGCAGTGCGGTGAGCAAGGGTTCGAGAAGGCTACGGAGGCCATGTGCATCGATGGCGGCGCCTCGCGCATACCTCTCATTGCCAGCTCAAGCGGTGGGCGTGTGAGATTCTGGCAGCGAGCCATCGTTCGGCCTTCGAGAATCGCTGAAGTGGTCAGCCGCCCCTCATCTTTCCTGCGAGGACCACCGGCCGCACTACCGCGGTCGGGTGTTTCTCCATGTTGGTCTCACCAGCGATCGCAACCTCGAGTGAACAAGATGTTGGTTGGCAGCGGGGCGGCCTGAACCTGATCTCGCATGTCGTGATAAAAAGTTGCAAATCCTGATGGAGACCTCGAGAAGCGGAGCGCGTTTCAAGGGTCAATCGAGGAAGAGCCAGCGAAGGAAAGGTCACACTGCCGTGAACTTTGGAGGAGAGTTGAACTACGGGACGAGAGAGGATGCGTCTTGGCGTGGCGAGATCCCCTTGCCTACAATGGGATCCTCGGCCGCCCCGCACTAGCCAAGTTCATGGCGGCGTCAAACTACGCCTACAACATGCTAAAGATGCCCGGGCCGTTGACCATCATCTCCGCCCTCTCCGATAAGAAGGACGCGCTGATCAGTGCCGACCAGCTCTACCGAGAAGCGATTCAGGCGGCTGCCGCCAAGGCACCTGCTCCTGCCGCTGAAGCCAGGGAGGAAGAAGAAGCCAGTAAGACCTCTCGCACCCACTCCGGCAAGCGCACCTCCAGGAGTGTTGTGCTACCGTTGGGGCGTGCCGAGAGCTCTACCGACAAGAGCAAGAGACCGAGGCCGAGCCGTCCATGAGATAAAGAAGGTGCCGTCAAGGAGGATGGCAGGAGGGCCTTCACCATAGGCTCCACCCTCGACAACAAATAGGAAGGCGCTCATCACTTTCTGCGGGCGAATGTCGGCGTGTTTGCATGGCAAGCATCCGACATCCCGGTGTTCCCAAGGAGGTGATTGAGCACCACCTAGCTGTCGCTTACGCATGGCCGTCAGCGGAAGATCGGAAGTAGGCTCACGGAGGCGGGAGTTCATCACGAGAGGATATCGAGGAATTTGGAAGCGGTGGGTTTGGTGAGAGGTGCTCCACCCGGCGTGGTTGGCCAATCCGGTAGTGGTGCGCCAAAGCGAATGGGAAGTGGAGACTATGTATTGATTACACTTATATCAACAAGGCTTGCCCTAAGGAACCCTTCCGTTGCCGCGCCGACCGGTTATTGACTCCACGGCGGGTGCGATCTGCTATCATTCCTCGGCCTACTCGGGCTACCACCGGATCTTCATGGCGAAGAGGATGAAGAGAAGACAGCTGATGTCTACTCGCAACCTTCTTCTTGTAGGCGTTGTTGGGCCTGCAAGTGCACAGGTTTGTAGGACGATGAAAATTTCCCTCAAGTGGATGACCTAAGGTTTATCAATCCGTGGGAGGCGTGGGATGAAGATGGTCTCTCTCAAGCAACCCTGCAACCAAATAACAAAGAGTCTCTTGTGTCCCCAACACACCCAATACAATGGTAAATTTTATAGGTGCACTAGTTCGGCGAAGAGATGGTGATACAAGTGCAATATGGATGGTAGATATAGGTATTTGTAATCTGAAAATATAAAAACAGCAAGGTAACGAGCGGTTAAAGTGAGCGTAAATGGTATTGCAATGATAGGAAACAAGGCCTAGGGTTCATACTTTCACTAGTGCAAGTTCTCTCAACAATAATAACATAGATAGATCATATAACAATCCCTCAACATGCAACAAAGAGTCACTCCAAAGCCACTAATAGCGGAGAACAAACGTAGAGATTATGGTAGGGTACGAAACCACCTCAAAGTTATTCTTTCCAATCAATCCGTTGGGCTATTCCTATAAATGTCACAAACGGCCCTAGAGTTCGTACTAGAATAACACATTAAGATACAAATCAACCAAAACCCTAATGTCACCTAGATACTCCATTGTCACCTCAAGTATCCGTGGGCATGATTATACGATATGCATCACACAATCTCAGATTCATCCAACCAACATAAAAGTACTTCAAAGAGTGCCCCAAAGTTTCTACCGGAGAGTCAAGAAAACGTGTGCCAACCCCTATGCATAGGTTCATGGGCGGAACCATAAGTTGATCACCAAAACATACATCAAGTGAATCACGTGATATCCCATTGTCACCACAGATCATGCGGCAAGACATACATCAAGTGTTCTCAAATCTTTAAAGACTCAATCCGATAAAATTACTTCAAGGAAAACTCAATTCATTACAAGAGAGTGGAGGGAGAAGAAACATAAGATCTAACTATAATAGCAAAGCTCGCGATACATCAAGATCGTGCCAAATCCAGAACACGAGAGAGAGAGAGATCAAACACATAGCTCTTGGTACATACCCTCAGCCCGGGTGAACTACTCCCTCCTCGTCATGGAGGCGCGGGATGATGAAGATGGCCACGGTGATGGTTCCCCCCTCGGCGATGGTGCGGAATGGGCTCGAGAGGTTTTGGTGGCTCTGAGAGGCTTGCGGCGGAACTCGATCTATCTTCATTGGAAGTTTCGATCGTATGTATATATGGGTGCGAAGTGCGTCGGTGGACCGAAGGGGCCCACGAGGCGGGGGCACGCCCGAAGTGGAGTGCGCCCCCTACCTCGTGAGCACCTCCCTTCTTTCTGACGTGCACTCCAAGTCCATCGGGTGGCTTTCCTTCCAAAAATAACTTCTCCGATTGATTTCGTTCGTTTGACTCCGTTTGATATTCCTTTTCTTGAAACACTGAAATAGGCATAAAACAACAAATCTGGGCTGGGCCTCCGGTTAATAGGTTAGTCCCAAAATAATATAAAAGTGGATAATAAAGCCCAATATTGCCTAAAACAGTAGATAATATAGCATGGAGCAATAAAAATTATAGATCGTTGGAGGCGTATGAAGCATCTAAGCTTAATTCATGCTCGTCCTCGAGTAGGAAAATGATAAAAAAAATTTTGATGCGGAATGCTAGTTGGCATAATTTCAATGTAATTCTTCTTACTTGTGATATGAATATTCAGATCCGAAGATTCAAGACAAAAGTTCATATTGACATAAAAATAATAATACTTCAAGCATACTAACAAAGCAATTATGTCTTCTCAAAATAACATGGCCAAAGAAAGTTATCCTACAAAATCATATAGTCTTGCTATGCTCTATCTTCACCACACAAAGTATTTAAATCATGCACAACCCGATGATAAGCCAAGCAATTGTTTCATACTTTTTACATTCTCAAACTTTTTCAGGTCTTCACGCAATACATGGCGTGAGCCATGGACATAGCACTATATGTGAAATAGAATGGTGGTTGTGGAGAAGACAAAAAGGAGAAGATAGTCTCACATCAACTAGGCGTATCAGCGGGCTATGGAGATGCCCATCCATAGATATCAATGTGAGTGAGTAGGGATTGCCATCAGCGGATGCACTAGAGCTATAAGTATATGAAAGCTCAACAAAAGAAACTAAGTGGGTGTGCATCCAACTCGCTTGCTCATGAAGACCTAGGGCATTTGAGGAAGCCCATCATTGGAATATACAAGCCAAGTTCTATAATGAAAATTCCCACTAGTATATGAAAATGATATCATAGGAGACTCTCTATCATGAAGATCATAGTGCTACTTTGAAGCACAAGTGTGGTAGAAGGATAGTAGCATTGCCCCTTCTCTCTTTTTCTCTCATTTTTATTTTATTTTATTTTTTTATTTGGGCCTTTTCTCTTTTTTTACGGCCTCTTTTTTCTCTCTTTCTTTATTTTTCGTCCGGAGTCTCATCCCGACTTGTGGGGGAATCATAGTCTCCATCATCCTTTCCTCACTGGGACAATGCTCTAAAAATGATGATCATCACACTTTTATTTTCTTACAACTAAACAATTACAACTCGATACTTAGAACAAAGTATGACTCTATATGAATGCCTCCGTGATGTGCGGGATATCAATGAAACATGAGTGACATGTGTGAAAGAATTATGTCGGTGGCTTTGCCACAAATATGATATCAACTACATGATCATGCTAGCAATATGACAATGATGGGCGTGTCATAATAAGCGGAGCGGTGGAAAGTTGCATGGCAATATATCTCGGAATGGCTATGGAAATGCCATAATAGGTAGGTATGGTGGCTGTTTTGAGGAATATATATGGTGGGTGCATGATACGGTGAAAAGTCTGGCGGTATTAGAGGCTAGCAATGGTGGAAGGAAGGAAAAGTCGTATAATCCATGGACTCAACATTAGTCATAAAGAACTCATATACTTATTGCATACAAGTTATCAAAGCAAAGTATTACGCGCATGCTCCTAGGGGGATAGATTGGTAGGAAAAGACCATCCCTCGTCCCCGACCGCCACTCATAAGGAAGACAACCAATAAATAAATCATGCTCTGACTTCATCACATAACGGTTCACCATATGTGCATGCTACGGGAATCACAACTATTTCTCAAATTCACAACTAATCAACTAGCATAACTCTAATATCACCATCTTCATATCTCAAAACAATTATCAAGCATCAAACTTTTCTTAGTATTCAACACACTCATAAGAATTCTTACGAATCTTGTATGCTTAGCATATTAGGATTATTTAAGCAAATTACCATGCTATTTAAGACTCTCAAAATAATATAAATGAAGCATGAGAGTTCATCTATTTCTTAAAAATAAAACTACCACCATGCTCTAAAAGATATAAGTGAAGCACTAGAGCAAATGACAAACTACTCCGAAAGATATAAGTGAAGATCAATGAGTAGTCAAATAATTATACAACTATGTGAAGACTCTCCCATTTAAAATTTCATATCTTGATACTTTATTCAAACAGCAAGCAAAACAAAATAAAATGACATGGCGCTCCAAGCAAAACACATATCATGTGGTGAATAAAAATATAGCTCAAGTAAAGTTACCGATGAACAAAAGGCGAAAGAGGGATGCCTTCAGGGCACCCCAAGCTTAAAACTTGGTTATCCTTGAATATT